>CM061556.1:33249935-33512435 GCA_030864225.1 Capsicum baccatum var. pendulum
TGAGAATTAAATTTAACATGTATTGCATAATTTTTTAAAAATAATATTTGTTCACAAGAATAGCCTCCACAAATATGGTAGAAAGGATAGGAAAAAAATTTTAAGGGAAAATTAAGTCTTTAAATCCTATTAATGCATGCATTAAACCTCTTGGATTACTAATACCATATATTTTCGTATATAAATTGTTACACATGTTAAGAAACAATAAATTAGAGGAATAATTTTACTACATCATTCTTTAAATATAATAAATTTAATATCTTGAAAATGCATTGAATGATAAATAATATTTAATAGAACGATGAAATGAGTAGAAAAGAGTAAATTATACATTGATTTTTCTAAAAAAGTATTGTTGAACATTTATTTTTAATATAATGGATAAATATTTTTGAAGATAGGGAGTAAATGGAAATTTGAAAAAAAAAGCTACACATTTTTTGTCTTTTCCGATTCTCATGAGGAACAGAGTGGTAGCCGGAGTTTGAAAAATGAATAGTTTAGGTAAATTGATTTTATTGGACTATATTTTAATTTTTCTTTAATTATCTATATTTTGTGCTTTATAAAAGAAAATTTATATATTTTTTTCGTTCATAAATAAGTGATTTTTAAAATTTGAAATTTTATTATTAAACAAGTAGTGTTTTAGAGAATCAAGATATTAAATATGTTCCTTCTTTAAATAAAGAGAGTTTTAAAATTACCAAATTGTTACATATTTTTCAGCATATTTATTAATCGTGAGTTAGTAAACATAGTCATTGTTATACTTTTTTATTTTATAGAATAAGTATTTTGTTAAGGGGTGTGACCATTCTAAAACAACTGTTTATTTACAAATCGAGGGAATAACAATTTCACCTTCAAATATTTAATAACCACATTCTCAACCTTTCAAAAAAATGCAAAAAAGAAAAAAAAGTATTTATGTTGTAATTATAAGAAAGTTTTGAAAATCTAACTAAAATAGTTTATTTGTAAAATAAAGTAATTTATTGAAGGAAAATTAGAAGATTTGACTTGAGTGGAACAAATATAACTCAAGTTTCTTCAAAAATTAGAGTCATAGAGTTATTTGATTTAAATTTCTTAAGAAATTACATAATATGGAATTAATTAATTAATAGACTAAACTTTACCATGAAGTAGAAAGAATATTGTGCCCACAAATTAAACATTTTCCTTTTCAATATTCAGAACGTCTTCTTTCTGATCCGTTTAACAATTTTGTAATGGCGAAAAATAAGAGAGTGTGCCCAAAAATACTTAAATGAAGGTATAAGATTCAGAAGCAGTACATTTTGCAACTTTCAAAAAGGGAATTAAAAAAATTATCAAGAAAGCAGATAAGCTTTCGATTACAATGGGAGCACTTGTTGCTTTTGTTACTTTTTCCTCATATGGAATTTATTCTTATGATTTCTCTAACAATATCGAAGAATTAATAGATAATTTCCTAATTCATCGCAAGGATCAAACCACAAGCACCAATGTTGTTGCTCTTTTTCACTCTTCATCGGGGGAAAGCAATATGATGAATAACTTGAATGTTTTATTGAACTTAATGATGAGAAGGCCTCTCCAGATAATTAATTTACAATTAAATGGAGGTTATAGATTTTGTTGTCATCATAGAAGAGTTTATCAATCTTATTTTATTTACTTTTGGATTGTCAGTGAAGTCTGTGTCTTTTAATATATGAGTCTTTCTATTGGTCGGTTGTTGTCCTTTTATTTTTAGTCGTTTAATAAGTTGTTGTCATTTCTTTAGTCCTATATTTCTCCACGGTCTTAACTATGACGTATAACGTCTTATGGTATATTTTTACCTTTTTCTTATATGGGTATCCTAGTAAAATGAACTATTCTCTATTAGCAACTTGTAATGACTCTCAATATTATTTTGTAAGTTTTTACTTTTTTATTCTCATGTTTGACCCTACCCATAACTTTGGTGAGTTGCTTTTCACTTGTAGAGATGGGTGATATGATTCCTAATTTATCTAATACATTATTGATGAGTTTTAGATATTTGAAACTCAGAAGTTTTACCAGATTCAACAATTGAGATTGAGGAGGTAGATTTTGAGTTTTCGCAATTTCACTAGGTCTGGGGAGTAATTTATTATTTGGTTGGGTGTTTTGCAACGTCTTAAGGCACTAGAGAGTGGTTTGGACCCTTGAATTGAATTCTAGAGAACTTAAAGATTAGAATTGACCATGAGAAATATTTGTAAGTCTCTTATGGTTGTTTTGTAATTTTTTTCTTCTTTTTATTACTTTCCCTTCCCATATCTATGGCATATGATTAGATACTTATGTCTTGTGGAAATAGGTGACATGATTTTCAAGGTGATCAAATATATTTTGGATGATTTTTTTTGTTGAAAATAAAAAATTTAGGAAGTTTGACGAAACTCAACATTTAGAGTTGTTGAGGTCAACTCCGTATTTTGATGATTCCACTCGGTCCGGAGGATGATTTATAATATAATAAATAAATGATATATCACGACACCCTTCTTTCCAGCCTTCCAAATTAATTCATGACCCCCTCCTCATTACTTGAGGTCAAGGTTACTCCTCTTACCCAACTTCACAATATATAGAACTCAAAATTCTTAATCAGATACATATTATAACTTTGATCTCTCAACTTTCGATAGCCATTCAATAAGTCCTATAATTTAGCAAATGACAAAAAGTTTTCTCATAAACTCATAGGTTATGAGTCAATTCACATGCAAGCTCTTACAATGTATCCTTGAATACAATTAATATATGTAATAGTCAAACTTGGGGATCCTTCGCAAATTGTCATTACTATAATCATTTTAAATGATGAACTAGGCCCACAAATCCTTACACTTCATAAGTTTATGTGTGTTCTTCTTATTGAAGGTAATTGCCATTTATCTAATTGAACTAAACATTGAACCTCTCTAGGCAGTTGTTGTAGATAAGAGTAAAAACTTTTGTTTCTATTCGACGATATCAGTTTAGCAAAAAGTCAACTATTTAATTAGCTTCCATGAAACAGTGAGTAATACAAAACATAGAATCATTGTTATGATTGATATCTTAGGTAATCTTCTTCAGCTTCAAATATCAATATTTCTGTTTGTTATCATATTTGCAACCACAAAAGAATTCAATTCAATATTTTTTTCAATTCCATACTATAGTTGCTCAAACGAGTATCATTAATGTTTTTATATGTTTTTGGAAAATGGGGTTTTGATTCTTGTTTTTTGAAAACTAATTAAAGTCTAAAATATTGAAAATAGGGTTTTCACTTAATTCTTTAAAGAAATTAAGAAAACTTGATCAATGTAGAAATATTTTAACCGAGGAATCAATTAGAAGTTCATTAATCTGAGTAAGAGTTCTAACAACATCTTTAAGAAAGTTGTAAGAGCTTGCACGCTCATTTCCTCTTCACCTACGAGTTTATGAAAACACTTTTATGTCATTGGATAAATTAAATGACTTATTGAATGGTGATCAAAAGTTGAGAACTCAAAGTTATATATGTATTAGATTAAGACATTTAAGTTCTATATATTGTGATGTCGGGTAAGAGAAGTAACCTTGACCTCAAGTAGAGAGAAAAGGAGGGTTTCATGAGTGCATTTGGGAGGCGAGAAAGAAGGGTGTGGTGATATACCATCCTCCGAACCTAGTGGAATCATCAAAATACAGAGTTGGACCTCGTCAACTCTAAATATTGAGTTTGGTCAAACTTCCTAAATTTTCAATTTCCAAGATAAAAATGGTTTTTATTATATTAGACTAAACATGCCACCTATTTCCACAAGACATAAGTAGCTAATCACATGTCATAGCTATGGGGAGGGTACAATAACAAAAAAGAAGGAACAAAATTATAAAATAACCTTAAGAAACATTATAAATATTTGTCATGGTCAATTCTAATCTTTAAGTACTTTAGAATTCAATTCAAGGGTCCAAACGACTCTTGAGTGCCTCAAGACGTTGCAAACCACCCAACCAAACAATAAATTACTTACCAGACCTAGTGAAATTGTCAAAACTCAAAATCTACCTCGTCAATCTCAGTTGTTGAATCTGGTCAAACTTTTTGATTTTCAAACATCTAAAACTCATCAATAATACATTAGATTATATTAGTTAAAATATCACCTATCTCTACAAGTTACAAGCAACTTACCAAAGTTATGTGTAGGGTCAAACATAAGGAAAAAAGTAAAAAAATTACAAAGTAACCTTGGGAGCCTGTAATACCCCATGTTTTTTCTAGCTTAAAATTCGTTCCTAGAATGCTAAGAGTGTGATTAAAAAATGAATAACTTTTATTTTATATGGAATTTTCCAGATTTAGACCTTCCATAGTGTGGAAATTGAGTATTTTTTTCATCGATATTAAATTTCCCCAAATCCGACACTTGGTGAAAAAGTTCGAGCATTGTTAGTAATGCAGCGTTCCACCTGGGAACTCACCGCGTCGCAGTGGATTCCAAAATAGAAATCGTCACATTCCAGTGGACCTCCATGATATTGGCGCATCGCGAAGAGGTCCAAATTTCCAATTGTGAATCTCGAGTGCTGCACCACTATGATACCACATCGCGCCAGAGTGCAAATTTGCACTCGTCCTTTCCGAGTAGCTTAACGAGATTTGAGCGCGTCGCGGTGAAGGTGTAATTGTCATACTCTTGATCCATAATTTGAATTCTTGTGTCATGACTTTAATCCTAAGTATGTAAGTCCTTATTGGGTGAATAATGTTCATAAAAGTCACTTAGATCCAAGTAGAGCTAAGGACATTAGATTCGACCAAAATTTGGCATTCAATCCTACAAGGGTCTAATTTAAATGTGTATAACATTTTATATACGTGGAATTTTCCATCCCAATACCCATTAAATTGTAGATAATTGAATTAGCTTTTCGATGATTCCAATTTTGCAAAAATTCGATACACGAGCGAAAAGTTATAACCATTTTAGTGTGAGGCAGTGAGCTGCCGCAATGGTAGCGCGTCACGCTAAAGGGAAAAACCGGGATGCGCATTACGAATTTATTATTTAAAGTAATAAGGGGCAATAGGGTATTTTCCCACCTCAACTCAGTTCCTAAAAACACAATCTAAGGCTTCAAATGGGGCATTATTTGCCCCGATTCTCCAATTTTTCCCTCAAGAACATCCCTAATCAATTCACTCAAGAATCATCAATTCCATCTTCTTCTCTTCAACAAAAAGATAAAGAATTTAGGGTTTCTAATCCAAGAACTTCAATAATGATAACAAGATTATCTCCAAAGTATTCAAAGTTCAAGCTTTTACATTCAAGTTCATCATCCAAGCTCCAAGATTCAAGCTTCAAGATTCAAGCTTTCTTCATCAAATCAAGTCAATTAAGGTATGTGGGGTTTGAATAAGGACAATCCTTTCTTCCTTGTGTCCAAAACTTATTTTAACTTATAAATTACTGAATTTTATGTGATTTTTCATGATATTGAAGTTAGGGTTTATATCCAATTTATATTTTTTGAAGATTATGAGTTTAGAAGTGATTGAATATTGAATTGCATGACTATTTTCATGTATTTACGCGCGTAACACAATTTTTCAGATTTTGAAAAGTGAGTTTAAGTATGATATTGAGATTCTTGATCTTATTATTTTGATGGTGTTGAAGTATTTTCAAGAAGCATATTGAGTTTGATGTTTTTCTATGATTTGGAATGTTTATATACGAGTTCTAAATTGGGATTCATACCCATTATCACTATTTACAAGATTTTGAGTTTTTGAGAGCCGTTGAAGATAAATTTCATGAGTTAGTTTATATTTTCATGAGCATTGCTGAAATTTCCAGATTTTAATATGATTTATGAATTTTTATGTTATCAGGCATGAATTTTGAGATGTTTTGACATGAGTTTGAAGCATGAGCTTTAATCCCTAAGATTTGAGTTTTGATATTTCAAGAAACTTATATTTTTAGCATGCTTTGATAAGCAAAATTTGATCTTTTGATCCTAAGCTAAGATAAGGAATCCACATTATTCATATAGTTCATGATTTATAGAAAAGAGAAGAGTAATTGGTTTTTATTATAAACCCTTATGCTATTTTAAGGTGGATTTCCTAAAAGTTTTAAGCCTAAGTATGCGAGTAGTATTTAGCACCAAGTTGGGTATGATTTCGAGGTTTCATGCCCCAAAACTACGAGCCACCGTAGGTTTCTAATTTACCCCAAGTGGGTTAAGATAGCGATCACTAAAGTTAAGGTTCTATTTCGATGGCAAGGGTAGAACAGCTCTACCCAATGTGGGCAAGACGTTGGACTCCATGTCAGCTCACATGGTTTATGCCGGTTATAAGAACCTCCCAAAGAAGACCCCTACTCTTTAAATGGTTTATAGATTTAAATTCTTCACATATATTTTGAAAGTTAATATTTTAAGAATTCCAAAGTTTTAAGTCCCAAAGTCTCTAAAAGTGTTACTGTCTTAAAGTTCCCAAGTCTTTGAGTCCTAAGTCCTAAGTTTCCTAAAGTGCTATAATTCTTATGTTTCAAAAGAAGTCCCTTATTTTCATAAGATTAAAGTGTATGTTCTGAAAGTTATTATTTTATGTTTTTATCCAGTTGACAAGTTCTGAGAACAAGATGAGGATACACATTTTAGAATAAGGTGTGATGACTCACGAGATTTATATTACATGTTTCCTTATTCATGATTTATGATATTCAGATTTAAGTTTTTGCTCAAGCTATGTGAGTCATTTATATTAGCATGCATGATTTCTATAAAGATTGATGATATTATTTAACTAATTGCATACACCCCCATATACTTAGTACATCCTCAAAGTACTGACCCACATATATGTCTATGTGCTACATTGTCTCATAATGTAGGTACAAGTTATAGCCCATATACCATATTCAATTAGTTCGCAGCTTCTATTCAGCAGGTGATGAGTCTTTTTGATTCAAGGGTTTGAGTCAGTTCTGCAGCTTGAGAAGTGTTGTATTTTCTTTATTCAGTTGAATTGAGTTGGGATAGTTGGAAGTGATGACCCGGCTACCTATAGTCAGTACTAGTAGAGGCTTCATAGACAGTCGGTGGTGTTAATGTATTTAATTTCAATTTTGTTGTTAAAAGAAGAATTGTAATCTTGTAAATTAAGATTTGTATTGATCGAGTTTAGAGAAGTTTTATGTTTTCGCTGATTTTGTTTAGATTTATGTATTTTATGTTATTTCGTTTATACTTCGGGTACACAGAATCTGTATATTACAACACCAACTTCAACTTGAGTTCAAGTATAAATAAGAACACAATAAAGTATATCAAATACCCTCAACACAAGATCAAAAGTACCTTTCCAAGAGGTGTATTTTATTTTGCAGAAATTAGGATGAAACAGAAAATAGCCAAGTCGTCTGAATTCATGGATTTTCCTTAAGGAAATAATCCCTCTCACTGTACCTGAGGTTATGGAATTTTTCTTCCCAGGATAAAATGGCTAACAGACCAACAGTAGTGGTACCTTAAACGGTTGGAATATCTTCGAACTCACAGAACCTTTTGATTGATCACACAGAATATTTGTAAAGAAAAGAAGAGATTTTTTATTCTAAAAATTTCATTTCAAAACCTGTGAAGGAAAGTAGGTTTATATAGCCTAGCAGATGCCTCTTCGAAAAGGTGGCATTCGTTCACTTAAATGGTGTGATGTTTTTGAAAATACATGTCTGCAGCATTTTTGCTGAAGCGGTATACCATTTTACCAAATAGTGCACCTGTTCGAAATAGTGCATCACTTCAGTGAAGAATTGCATCTGTTCAGTTAAAACAGAAACAATATATCAGTTTAGTGCATGCATCAGTTCAGTCGAAAAGAAACAGTATATTAGTTTAGAAACAACGCATTAGTTCAGTCGAAATAGTGCATCAGTTTTGTCGAAACATTGCATCTGTTACTGTTACTGCATGCATATAAATGAATTATTGATCAGATTTCGTCAAATAAAGTTTGTCCAAAAAGATAGATCTCATTTATCGATCATTTGACAAATCCAAATCCGAAGCCGAAGCCGAGAAAACGATGACGATGACAGCGTTAGGCATCTCTTATTTCTTGCCTCACTTATCATGTGGAGTAATTATTCATCATTATAAAAACTTCAACGTTCCCTTCTCCCACCAATGTGGGAGCATTAGTGAACTTTCCAATTTTGGGAGTACACTTTCCAAATTGGTGTCTCCTATTCTCCACTATTTTTTCTCCATTTTCCATTCACACTTCTATGAACCCAACATTTTATTTTGTTGCTTGTAAGTGTGCCAGTAGAAGGGTTAGCTTGGGATCACTTGTGACCCTAAGCACCGTGTGACATCTCGGGACCTATTTTTGGGGCGTTACAGAGTCATATCAAGCTGCTAATAGAGAAGCGTTCATTTTATTAGGATACCTATATAAGATAAAAGGAAAAGTACACCATAAGACCTTATAATTCATCATTAAGGTCATGGAGAAATATAGGACTAAAGACATGACAATGACTTATTAAACGACTAAAAGTAAAAGGAAAATAAAATAAGATGAATAAACTATTCTCTGATGACAACCTAATCTATAACCTCCATTTAATTTTAAATTAATTTTTTGGAGAGGACTTCTAATCATATGGTTCAACAACACCATTCAAGTCATTCATCGTATAGCTTTCTCAGAAGACCAAACAAGAGCAACAACATTGGAGCTTGTGGTTTGATCCTTGCGATGACTTAGGAAATTATCTATTAATTCATGGATATTGTTAGAGGAATCATAAGTATAAATTCCATATGGGGAAAAAATAACAAATGCAGCACTTGCTCCCGTTGTAATTGAAAGCTTATCTGCTTTCTTGATAAGACTTTTTATTCCCCTTTTTAAAGCTGAAAAGAGTGATGCTTTAGAATCTAACACCTTCATTTAAGTGTTTTTTCGGCACACTCTTTTATTTTTCACCATTACAAAATGTTTAAGCGAGTAGAAAAAAGGCGTTCTGATCATTGAGAAGAAAAATATTTAATTTATAGGTACAATATTCTTTTTACTTCATGGTCAAATTTAGTCTATTAATTAATTAATTGTATATTATGTAATATTTTAAAGAGATTTAAATCAAATCACTCTGACTCTAATTTTTTAAGGAACGTGATATATATTTGTTCCAATCAAGTCACATATTCTAATTTTCTTTCAATATATTACTCTATTTTTAAAATAAACTATTTTAGTACTTTCTTTACAACATTAACACATTAATTTTTTTTTTTATTTTTTCAATTTTTTGGAAGGTTGATGTTTCATTATTAAATATTTTAAGATGAAATTGTTGCTCCCTCCATTTTTAAATAAGTAGTTATCTTAGCTTGGTTACACCCCTTAACAAAATACTTATTCTATAAAATAAATCCTCTTTGGGCTTAGACCTAAAGAACATCAGAGGGTTCATTTGAGTGAAGTCTTCGACTCTAGTTGCTTTTGTATTCACAACTGGGTTAGCTGGTGCAACCATTCTGGGCTGTCATTGACTGGGCTATGAAAGTAGCCCTAAACTCAGCATGGGAAACATGTTCATTTAGAGGGTTTTCTGGGACTATTGGTGGTTGTTGTTGATTCTCATTCCTCCTTCCGTTAGTTCTCTTGGGAGGCATTTTCTGTAAATGGGTAGAGGATGAGTTAGATAAAGAATTTTAATAGAGTTCACACTCTATAGTACGAAATAAATTTTGAAAGAAGTGAAACTTTTCCTAAGACATTTCATAGCCTGTCACTCATAAGTGTGGCGACTCTACTCAAAATGACTATCAGACACCCTAGGGAACCTTAAACTTAATTCTCTGATACAAGTTTGTCATGACACGAAACTACCTCTTAGTCATAACACGATTCTTAGAATAAAAAGTGACCCCTAAGCTAACACATGGCCTAGCACCATACTAAGAATACTAAAGAAATAATAAGGTACTGAGTGGAAAACTAAACTGATATAAATTGATAATAGCAGTGATACTGAAATTAGTATTGAATATAGATTTTAAGACTATTTAGAATACCCAATATGCTTAAACATAACTAGCAATCTGAAAGCCTCTTAATTATATAAGTTGTTGGGAAAAGCCCTCAACTAACTCCAATTTCTTGAAACTAAATAATAGATATCCAAATAGACTATGGTTTCAATCCTAATCTAACGGGTGACCCCTTATAACCTACGGTGGCTCTGTAGTTGTGGAACTTGGGGATTTCTACTAATGGTCTCAAACTAACTGACGGAAGAGCCTTCATCCCTGCGTTCGGTCGGTACTAAGTACTAATCCCAATGAAAGACACTGAGAACTGATTACACTCATTATGATAATATCCTGGAGATAATAAGTGGATATTCTTAAATATGCTCACATACGTGTAAACTAGAGAATATGGCATTTACAACTATATGCATGCTTTTCTAGGTATCGGGTGTACATAACCCACCAACTCTAAACATAACAATATTAAACTGGAAAATCATGAGAAATTTTGTGATTCAAGGCCAAAACATAACAATTTAGCATCATAATAGGAGTTCATGATTTTGAGTATGGAAAAATGCTTAAACTTATGGGAAACATATATTCATGGTTAAATTCAAGAAATAAACTGAGAAATTATAGAACCCATTATTGCCATGGAACCTTAAACTTGAAGGGTAAATTTAACTTGACAATCTAGTGCTTTTTTGGACTCAATGGATGGTCAAGACAACCACCCCTTTCTCTATTTAAAACTGAGTGTCGATTGAATTTCAACTGAATAAGGAATCTTGGGGTGTTTTTCACTTATATTCCAGCCTTTAGAAATCTTAAAAGACATAGTTTTGAGGTTAAAGGGGTGTGAAAATACCAAATAACCCATCTAAAATCGTTTAAGAAATCCCTAAAAGCAGTCGCGATAACTCAAGCTACGGCTCGAAGGGTCTTACCACGAGTCGTGGATGGAGTCATGACTAGAGGACTAAAATTTTAGTTCCTCACTGTTTTGATGATGATTTCTCCTATGAGTCGTCTATCATAACGACGAGTTTTCATCAAGAGTCATATCAAGTGACTGAGACTTTAGGTTTTCCACTGTTGTGACACTAAGTCCTTCTAACGACATGTGTAGTATGATAAAGAGTCATATCATGGAGTCTTTGCTGAGGGACTGAAATTCTAATTCCTTACTCTCATGACAGCGAGTCCTCCTGATGACTCCAATGGTCTAACAAAGAGTCGTTGTCAGAGTCATCATCACTAGCATCTTGACAGTGCCTTAGTAATTTGGCCATAAATTCTTACTTCGATATCGAACTAAGGTTAAATTGGTGGGGTTTGAAAGATAATTCAATTTTCTATCCCATGGTGGGTCTAAAGCTCAAAAACTTAGGGTATTACAGATAATATATATATATATATATATATATATATATATATTTGTATATAATCAAAGGATAAAAGCTAACATCTCGGGGCTCATAAGCTAGAATAAAAGCTAATACTAGCATAACAAAGTATTTAATCAAAGGATGACTAAACAAGGGATAATATATCAGTATCATAGCTAACTATGAGAAAGAAAGGAATCAAAAACCTACCAAAAATCTTGGCTTTGAGTCCATAACTATCCTGTCACGAACTAACCATAATAACCAACAATAAAGTAACTGGCTAGTCCGGAAAAAAATAACCTAATCGGGTCCCCATTAGCCCGAAAGGTGCAAGCAAGAACTCAACAAATAGCAACCATAGTTATACCTATACAACCCTTCCCTATAAGAACGATAGATATAAGCATCAAACAATTATACGTCTAATAGGTGATGTACATAAATGAATGAATGCAAGAAAAATAGATGATACTATATCCAATTCGATTGCCATAATGAATCAAGTTAATGTGCCTCCTCTAACTCAGTAGCTCACAAAGGAAGGATCTATGGTGATCATCCTTCTCACACTGATGCTCACAGACGAAGGGACCTATAAGAAACTCACGATATTTATAATCACTGCTTGTTCATGAACCAGGACTTAATAACTATCATAATCAAACTACATCTTTCAGTATTAGAGATATATATAAGTATAATAAGTGCACAGACTTGAACCGTGACTAAAAGAATATAAACTTGTAAATTCCTTGCCCGAGATCAAGTTCAAAATTAAATTGTCATAATAGCATAGAAGGGTCAGAATCTCTCTTGATCGTTGAAAATTGTAGTGGTTAAAGAGTGAATTAATAATGGATCAAAATCATCCTCGATTTAATTTTTGAAATAGCCCATCTAGTTTCAAAAGCTCAAATATAATAAAATAAGGTGGTACAACTCCCATTGTAAAAGAATTTACTTTAAAAGTGAAAAGTGGGAATAAATTTCCCTATAAAAAATAGTAGTAAAATCAATGATATGGTTGGATATTGGTACGTAATAAATATGGAATATGAAACAATTAATAAGATATAAAATTAATTCTTTTGATTGTCAAATATCAAGTAACTGGTTCTCAAAAAGTCACTTGGCATAATTATAGGCTAGTTTATTCTCCTTTAAATTATATATAGATATTAAATAAATTTGAAATAGTTAATAATCTATTTTCTGTTGCCAAATCTCCTTTATTATATATATAGATATAAAATAAATATGGAACACATATGAAACATGTAATAATCGACAAAATGAATATCTTGTTGTCAAATGTCAAGTAGCTAGTTCTCAAAAAGTCACGTGGCATAATTATAGGTTAGACTATTCTCCTTTATTATTTAAAGATATAAAATAAATATAGAATAAATATGAACAATTAATAATCTACAAAGTTATATTTTTTTTTTTGTCAAAACTCCTTTATTTGGTATATAGATATGGAATAAATATGGAAAACAATTAATAATCTATAAAATTAATTTTTTTGTTGTCAAATGTCAAGTAGCTAGTTCTCAAAAGTCACTTGGCATAATAATAGGCTAGACTATTCACCTTTATTATATATATATATATATATATATATATATATATATATATATTTGAAATAAATATGAAACAATTAATAATCTACAAATTGTTTTTTTTTGTCAAATATCCTTTATTATATATATGGATATGAAATAAATATGAAACAATATATAATCTATAAAAAAAAAATTTCTTGTCAAATGTCACATAGTCAGTTCTCAAAAAGCCACATATATATATGAAATAGTTCAAATTTTGAATTTATATAATTATAGAAATTTTTGATATATTGTTTTATTTTTATTACTTTTTAAATATATATATATAATTCAAGAATACTATTTAAGGACAAATCTTAGTTATTTTAATCCAATAGAAGTCAATCTTCATGGTTTTTGTCCAAAAAGATAGACTTAGTTAATTTTTACCACAATATGAAATAATCTACAAAATTATTTTTTTTGTCAAATCTCCTTTATTAAATATTATTTAAATAATAAAATTACTATAACAAATAAATATGAAAAAAATTTAAATGGGTTTAATATAAGGCATCAAGTTAATTTAAAACATAAAGAGTTAATCTATTTTTTATATGAAATATATCTTTTTTATTATATATTATTAATTTTCTAGTGCTTACATGACTTATAATAATTTATTAAGCGTTATATAGTGAAATTATGATTGAAGCAGCTAAAGAAAGAAGCACAAAACATCAAGATTTAATTTATTATTTTAATTCTTTTTCATCTTGATTATTAAATATTATTAAATTTGATAATATTTTAATGACTTATACCAATTAATTAGGGGTGATATAGTAAAATTACAATTGAAGCAGCCGAAGAAAGTAACACAAAACACCAAGAGTTAATTTATTATTTTATTTTTATATTAAATTTTTAATTAAATATTATTAATTTCTTAATACTTAAATGACTTATACTAATTAATTAGGTATGATATAGTAAAATTACGATTGAAGCAGCTGAAATGGGTAGCACAAGCATGCATGTCGAAGATGTGCAGACTTATTGACCTTTTGCTATCAAATATTAAGTAGCTAGTTCCCAAAATGTCCATTGGCATAATTATAAGTTAGAAAATTCTCCTTTATTATACATACAAATTTGTTTCTTTTTTTCTTTTTATTGTTTTTCTAATATTAGTTTAACTGCACGTGTAACTTTTGATTATTTAAAATTAAATAATTTTATGTATTGGAGAGATTTTTAATGAAGTGTAAGATTTTAAATAACTTTTGAAAGATTCATCACACTAAAACATAAACATATATTTTAGTGTAAGCACATATTTATTTTAGCACCAGAAGTTTCAAGTGATTGATGGATACCACTTTTGTGGTTGTCATGCAATACCTCTTTTCCTTGATGCCAGAGGCTAACAGAGATGCATAAATTTAAACCATATTTGTGGTATAATTATTTTTTTACTTCATATTTAAATATTTACTTGTTTTAAAGTTAAATCTTTATAAAATCATTGATTATATTTTTATTATATACTTAAAAATTTTAAAAATTTAATCATGCATAAATTTTTCTTATTATAACACTTTCATATTTATTTCTAGATTTTTTTAAATTTTTTTAAAATAAAATTTATTTTATTTAGAATTCTCAAACTAAGTAAAAAGGTATTAGTTGTCATTAATTCTGATGACTCCTAGTAATGAAAAGTTTATCTTAAATATATTTAATTAATTTTCAACTCTTAAATTTTAGAAAAACAAAAAGTAAAAAGACAATTTTATCTAAAACAAAGACTCTTAATGAAGTGCAAAAAGTTAAAACAACATTTCTAAGGTCTTTCAAACTTTAAATATATTATATATTATATATTATAGATATATAATTCAACAAGACTGATTAAGGACATATTTTAGTTATTTTCATCCAATAGGAGTCAATCTTAATAGTTTTAATACAATAGAAATTAAACTTAGTTGTTTTTTTACCACAATATGAAATAAATATGGATTAAATATGAAACAATTAATAATCTACAAAATTGTTCTTCTTGTCAAATCTCCTTTATTATATATATCGATATAAAATAATTAAGGAATAAATATGAAATAATTAATAATATATAAAATTGATTTTTTGTTATCAAATCTCCTTTATATGAAATAAATATGGAATAAATATGAAACAATTAATAATCTACAAAATTGTTTTTCTTATCAAATCTCGTTTATTATATCTATAGATATAAAATAAATAAGGAATAAATTTGAAATAATTAATAGTCAATAAAAAAAATTTATATGGTCACATCTCCTTTATTATATATATAGATATGAAATAAATATGAGATAATCAATATAATTAATAATCTATAAAATTAATTTTTTTGTTGTCAGTCAAGTATCTAATTATCAAGATGTTGCTTGGCATAATTACAAGATATACTATTCTCCTTTATTATATATACTAGTGTTATTTGGCCCGTTGTCATGACCCAAAAATAAGGCTTATGATGGCACTTGTCACGGTGTACCTTGACAAGTAAGCCTATTACCTAAACTAATAAAAAAAGGAAAAGAGACAGAAATACCCAAGGCTCCTAGAATGAAGCTGAACAATAAAAGTATTATAACAATGTGGAAAAAGCATATCCAAAACCATAATTCCCAAAATCTGTTGTCAATAGTGTAAAAACTACTAATACAATCCATGAATTAAATACATCGAAAAATAAACATAAGGAACCATAACTGTCTCTAAATACTAATAAAGATATAATTAGTACAAAATGATAGATGTGAACTATGAACATATGAATGTCCAACCGCTACCTTGAGTAAAATACAGGCGCCGAAATCAACCAATCTGAGGCACACACCCGTACCTGAATCTGCATCGAAAGGGTGAAGTAGAAGTGAGTACGATCCATTACTACTCAGTAGATATCATAGGTTGATCGAGCAACGTAGAAAATAAAGCATACAAAATACACACTAATGGCATGTCACCTGCAATTAGAAAATGTCCCATAACGGCAGCCCACTCTACTTACACTAACAGTTCTACAATATCCACATATTATACAACAATACACCAAATAGGGACACAAGTATACACCATCTCGCATATAAGAAGGACAACAAAAAACCAAGTATATACATGATTATCAAGTATAATTAAGGAAGATAGAACTATTAGATAGATACAAGTTAATAAGGAAAATACAAGTCACAACACAAAAACAATAAAACAAGTGCAATGTATATAATGATGATGATGTACGAGGTCATTGCACAGCCTCCGTATACCCCCCACGAAGGTAAGACTCCAGACATGGGAATCATGGGAATTCATCAACCCATATAAAATTCATATATCCATATCCATATACTTCTTCCCGGCACATACCTCGGGAAGGGTTTTTATAAGATGTCACATTTTCCATCATAAAAAAATGTTTCTCATGTGTTCCCATGGTGGTACCATTTTTTCCATGAATGAGTATGATATGATCATGTAATGCTCACAACCAATAAAAATGAGTATTTACACAACCAACCATATGATATATTTCCACAACCAACCACAACAATATATTTTCATAACCATGTGAGCCAATATTCACTTATTATTTCCATTCATCCATAAATTTTCACATATTATATATGTGTGTATGTGTGTGTGTATATATATATATATATATCACAATACACCAATGCACCAAAGGTACCACAATAGGTATTTGCAAAAACACAATACAATTATGCACATGTATTCAAGGCTATCAACATCATATAGGATCCCACACACTCGTACATATCATCACATTATATCTCAATTTCAATATTTACATCACATATAGGCCCCACACGGGAATAACACATAGATAGCCATTTTCATGATTAGTTCCCACCCTTAACATTCATTTTGTTCCATCATTTACTACCCAGCTCAGTCTGAAAGAGTTAAGTCATAACCTACCTCGAATGCTGAAATTGGTCAACTATACTTTGAATCCATGACCTTACTTTCCATGAACGATCTTGAACATCACTAATAATGTCAAATATGAAATCTACGCATCAAAACAAAACCAACAACGCCCATATTGACTACTTTAAGTTTGAGCTCAAAACGAACCCTCGGAACGGATTTTTGAAAAAGAAAGAAAGAATCATAACTTCACATTAAAAACGTGTTCCTCATATTTTTAGGAATTTACATCTAAAAACCCAAGTCAAACCGAGTCAGAAAAGAGGTTTCAATCGAAGCAAAACCATTTTTAAGTTTTACCAGATAAAATCTTTGAAATCCGAGTTAAAATCAATAATCAGAGTTGTTTTAAAGGTTAAATTGATGAAAAACTAGTAATTATAAGATAAAAATATTATTCAAGTGAAAAGGAGTGAAACTGGGGATTAAAATCAAGCCCTACGATTTTTGAGATTTTGAGAAATTAATCAAGAAATTACTAAGAAAGGGAGTGAATTTTTACCTTATATCCGTAATACAATCAAGAAATAGGTGTTAATCAAGCTTTTCAAGCTCCCACAAGCTTCACTTTTAAGCTCTCACACTATTTTATGGTTTAACTTTCAAGATAAAAAATGAGCAAAATGGGCCCAAAAAGTTACTTTAATAATGCAGATTTTTCTGCACAAGTTATTGAAAAAAACTATACTTTTAAGTCCAACTTGGACTTCGATGGGATTATCGAAATTCATTCGGAGTCCGATAAATCCAAATGAACTATGTACCCACATTAAATTCAATGTTTTGGACACGTTGGTGAAATTAAATTTTTTTAAAAATGTCGTTTTCATAGAGTTGACCCCCGAAATCCAAAATTATAATTTTTCAAACAGAGGATTAAAATGAGATTTAAAAGCTGTAAAATTACACCAAACATGTTACCACTCTAAAATCAATATTCCGGAACTACTAGCACAGTCAAATTTTCTATTCGGGGTCTTTTCGACCAAATGTAGGTCCTAGACCCATATTTTCAATTTTCCAACTTTCCGACCAACAGGTCGAAATGAGGTCGGGTGTATCTAGACCTGAACCAAATGTCTACCTAGTCTAAAATCGCTATTCTGGAGTTGTTGGCGTAGTCTGTTCAACCATCCATCTTACGGATCATAAGGTATTCATATAAGTCCAAAATAAGGCTCTCGAAGCCTTAAAAATCACATATCACATAAATGGTATCAAAATGCATCTGGAACCGTGCCAATCACACCCATGCCCAAGAAATATCATAATACAACTATGGGGAGAGGTAAATTAGTCAAATCACACAAAAACATACATTTCACATATTCCGACAAAAAGCTGGTCGTTACATTATCTACTACTAAAAATCTAGTTCGTCCTTAAACTAAATGCAAAAGAAATACCTGAATTAATGAAGAGCTGGGGATATTAACTGCGTATATCAAACTTGACCTCCTAAGTATACTCATCTATATGTCGATGTCGCCACTGAACCTTAACCACAGGGATGACTCTGGAGCGCAACCGCCTAACATCCCTAGCCAATATGGAGACCTGCTCCTTCACAAAAGACAAGCGCTCATCTAACTGAATTGACTCCCAGCGAATAACATGAGCATCATTCGAAATGCAATGGCGAAGCATAGAAACATGAAAAACTGGATGAATGATTGATAGATCAGGGGGAAAATCCAACTCATAAGCCATATCACCAATAGCCCGAAGAATCTCAAATGGACCAATATACCTTGGGCTAAGCTTTCCCCTCTTCCCAAACATCATCACAACCTTCATAGGTGAAACTCAAAGGAAAATATGATCACCAACATTAAATCTTAAGGCACAGAGTCTACAGTCAGCATAACACTTTTTCCTACTATGAGCTGGTCTATGTCTATCTTGAATAATCCGAACTCTGTCCAAAGACTCATGAAGCAAGTTCGTACCTTGAGGTCTAACCTCAGAAACATCAAACTAACCAATTGGCGAGTAACAATGCCTACCAGATAATGCCTCAAATGAGTCATATCAATCCTAGAATGGTAGTTATTATTATATGCAAACTCTGCTAAAACCTAATGATGCTCCTGCTGGCCACAAAAATCTATCATATACGCATGGAGAATATCCTCCAAAACTTAAATAGTACGCTCTGACTAACCATCAGTCTGGGATAAAATGTCATGCTAAGATCAACCCGAGTACCCAACTCATCCTGAAAAGTCTTCTAAAAGTGAGATGTGAACATAGAACCTCAATCTGAAATAATGGACACTGGTATACCATGAAGTCTCACAATCTCATGAATATACGTATGGGCCAATCTCTCAGCACTAAATGAGACCTGAACTAGAATAAAATAAGATGACATGGTCAATCGAGATGACCCACACAGTGTTAGAATCATGAGAAATATGAAACAACCTATTCAAGAAGTCTATAGTGATATGTTCCCATTTTCACTCAGGAATGAGTAACCTCTGAAGCAAACTACCAGGTCTCACATGCTCAGCCTTCACCTGCTGACAACATAGGCAACAATCTACAAAATTCAATATATCTCACCTCACCCCACCCCACCTGTGGTATTGTCTCAAGTCACCATACATCTCAGTCACAGCTAGATGGATGGAATATCTGGAATAATGCGCCTCTTCCAAAATCAATCAAATCCAATCACCCACTCATGACACACAAACTTGGTCCCCAATCCTCAAAAATCCATTCTAAGCAAGTGAGGCTTCCTTATTCTCATCACTCAACACCTTATCTTGAATTAACCTCAATCAACATCATCAAACTGTTGAGCTTGAATCTTCTTCATCAAAGAAGATCTAGCCTCCACAAATGCCAAAATGTGCCCAGATGTCAAATACGTTAACCATCTGGTTAGCCAAAGACATAACCTATAAGGCTAAAGGGCTCTCCTGGGTCAAAAGATACGTCAAGCTACCTATGCTAGTCGACTTTCAGCTCAAGGCATCTGCAACTACTTTAGCCTTGCCTAGATGGTAGAGAATAGTCAAGTCATAATCCTTAAGCAACCCAAGACAATGATACTGTCTCATATTAAGATCTCGCTGGATGAAGAAATACTTAAGGCCACGATGATTTGAGAAGATCACACAATAAACTCCATACTAGTAGTGCCGCCACAACTTCAAGGCAAACACTACTACGCACAACTACAAATCATGAGTAGGATAATTCCTCTTATGAGTCTTCAACTAACGAGATGCATAAGCAATCACCTTGCCCTGCTACATCTACACAACACCCAAGCAAACACCTGAAGCATCACAAAACACAGTAAAGCCCAAACTCTTCTTAGACAAAGCCAATATAGAAGCTGAAGTCAACAAATCCTTAAACTTTTGGAAGCTCACCTCGAAGCATTAGAGCACTGGAAAAAGATCTTCTCCTGAACCAACTTAGTCAATAGAGCTGAAATAGAATAGAAGTCTTCAACAAAATATCGATAATATCTGGCCAAGCCAACAAAATGTCAAATCTCTGTAGGTGAAGTAGGTATATCTCAATCATGTACCGCTGAAATCTTGGCCGAGTTAATCATAATGACTTTATTAGTCACCATATGACCCAAGAAAGAATAGACTCCAACCAAAACTCACACTTAGATAACTTTGCATACAACCTCTCATCCCTCAATCTCTGAAGCACAATCTATAAATGATCCTCATGCTCAGCCTTACTCTTGGAATACACCAAGATATCATCTATAAATACAATAACAAAAGAGTAAAGATACAGTCGAAACACTTGGTTCATCAACTCCATAAATGCGGTAGGGGAATTGATCAACCCAAAAAACATGACCAAGAACTCATAATAACCATATTGAGTCTGAAAAGTTTTCTTTAAAATATCCGAAGCTCTAATCCTCAGCTGCTGATATTCGAACCTCAGATCAATCTTTGAAAGCACTGCAGAACCTTGAAGATAATCAAAAAAATTATCAGTGCGAGGAAGAGGATTCTTATTCTTAATAGATACTTCATTCAACTGCCAATAATCAATACACATCTGCATAGAACCATCTTTTTTTCTTCACAAACAACACAGGAGCACCCCAAAGAAGAATACTAGGTCAGATAAATCCCTTATCTAATAACTTCTACAATTGATCCTTTAGTTTTTTCAACTCTATTGGGGACATCCTATGAGAAATAATAGAAATGGGCTTGGTTCCTGTCTCAATATCAATAGAAAAATCAATATCATGATCCAGAGGCATACCAGAAAAATTCATAGATAACACATTCATAAACTTATGAATAACACGGACAAAATCGAAGAAAGGAGGTGAAACAACATTAGTATTACAAATATGATCCAAATAAACTAAACATTTTCTCTCAACCAATCGATGAGACTGAACATAAGATTTGACCCCCTTGAGACTCGAATGAAGGAAACCCTTCCATCCATGGCACACCCGGCAAAGCTAAAGTCATAGTCTTAGTAAAATAATTTAAGATAGCATGATAAAAATCTAACCAATCCATACCAAAATAACATCAAAATCAATCATATCTAACACAAGCAAGTTTACCAAAGTCTCATGCTAGGAAAAAGTCACAACATAAGATTGATGTACCCAATACACCACTAAATAATTACTTACCAAGGTAGATACACGAATAGTCATTGCAAGAGAGCTCTCTAACATAATCAAAAGAAGTATATTTTTTAAACCAGTAATTTTCATAACAGACATGACTGTTTGTACCAGAGTCAGTCCACCAACCATCAACATTCTCCACCAAATTTATGTCTATTATCACCGCCATAAATGGTTCTTTGGTAATGTTTGCCTACGGTATAGGCCCAATTTTTTTAAATTTGCAAAATTGAGCAATATGCCGACTCTTGCAATAGACAAAACATAGCCCCTTTTCTTAAACATATTAATTGTTTGCTTGATTGTTTCCACCATTATTGTTCTTGGGATTTTCACAATCATTTTTCTTGAATTTTTTCTTCTTAGGAGGCTTCAAAGTAGTATTTTTGTTTGTTTCAGGGGTAGCTTTATTTGAAGTAGTTAAATTTACCTTCGGTCTGATGTTGTTCTCTTCTATTTGTAAAAGTGCATCTTGGCCCCTTGCCTCTTTTTTCATGCAGATTCTCATTACAAAGTCTCAAGAGAAGTTTTCTTTTGTTTGTGGGGCATGAGTTTTTAAAATTCCTCACAAGAATAAGAAAATTAATATATTATGCCACAAACAATAAGATTATATCCAATTTTGACTTTCTCAGACCTGAGCTCTCCAACAATCATTATGAAGTCCTGAGCATGATCTACCACTGACTTGTTGTCCACCATTTGGAAATGGAAAAATCTGCTAGTCATATATTTTTTCGCTCCAGCCTCCTCAGTATCGTACTTTACTATGCAATGCTTTCCAAGTTTTCTTTGCACTAAAGTAAGTTCTATCATAATAACTATAAAAAAATATTAGATAGACAATTAATAAGAGACTACCAACACTTGTAGGAGTCATCATCGTATTTTTCAACTTTTTTCTTGGAGAGAAAAGAGTTCTTCATCATTCATGGAAAAGTTATCTACTTTTTTTGAATTCTTCTCAGTTAACATAGATGAAACATTGACAAGACTCAAGTAGAAAAGTACTTTACCCTTTCACCTCTTGAAATGAGTACCGTTGAACTGGATTGCCATGTTAAGATCTCTCATCTTGACATCCGCAGATTTTTCAGTTGTTGCCATTGAATCTCCTTAAAATTATTGCTGAAATTACAATAATATTACAACCAAAAAAATTACGACTGGAGAGATTAACTAGTATGCACTGTCAGTGCAAATAAAAATTATACGATCAACTTATTTTTAGTATGCTATTAGAGTTTAAATGGTGAGTTGTAATTATTTTAATTTCTTTTACATTTGAATTATTAAAAGAAAAAATAATAGTAAAAGGTAACTTATACTCTATATTATTGTATGATTATGTTTACCAAATATACAAAGGATTTCATATCTCCTTCATTTTATTCTAATTATTCAACATGATTGAAATAATCCGCAACTTACACTATTGAAGAAACCACCAACTCTATCCTTAGTATACTCTTACTTTGTTTTTAATAAAACTATAGAGATGGAGAAGTTTTGTGGTTAATCTACAATTATTAATTTTAAGAGTAAGAAATTTTTTAAAATAGTTACTCTGTCATAGAAAAATTATCAACATTATTTCTTTATTATGAGGTCAAAACTATTCTTCTGTCACACTTTAAAACTAACTGTCAAAAGTTTAATATGATCTCTAAATGATATTAAAATTGCATCTAAATGTCGAGGGCAAGATTTTATCAAATTATCATCATACACAAAAACAATAATTTATTTCCAGTTAAAAAAGATTAAGTTATAATTTTACCATCTAGTTAATTATGTAAAATAATTTTTTCAGTAGTCAATATTGAATCCAAAAAACAATTTCAAAATCTCAAAGTAATTTAATGGGCTGGGGTTAGAAGATGGTTTCTACATGAGAGAGAGAGAAGTGAAAATCTGGAATGGCAAAGAAAGGGGGGACTAAGGAGGGAGGGTTTAAGAATTAAAAATATGAAAATAAGGAAAATCTGAAAAATAGGTGGTAACATATTAGTAATGGGAATTGCCTATTAAGGGGAGACTTTGTTAAATAGACTTTTTAAGTCTATTTTTAAATTAAATGGATCATAAGTTTTTTGTATTTAGGGAGATGACCCATTTTATGAATGGTTAAATTTTTTGTCATTAAATTTTTTTTACAAGTTTTAATAATTACAAACTAGTTCAAAAAGGGACAAGTCAACAACTGAATTAAAAGGGGGGAAAATCTCCCACAAAAAAAACTTTTGTAGGAATTCATGACCATATGCGAAGCCGACGCATCTCTCCTAACAAACATATTATGTATCGATCCGACAGATTATAGATTTGTGGGCAATTGTACGAAAGAAAATATGAGGTACATTCATATTTTTTAAAAATAAATCAATAATATAATATATGAAAGAGTATATTGGATTTATAAACAAGAATACCAAGAATTAATGAATGTTAGATTACGGGTCATGGGTCGCCCATGTGGACCGACCTGACCCAGCTCTAACCCAACCCAATATTTTTTATTTTAATTATCTGTTAAGTGGAAGATAAGAGAGCAATTTAATTTTGAAAAAGAGGGGAAACAGACTGAGTAACTGACTTATCCACCCACCACTATACATATACACTCCTTTTTTTCTGTTTAAGAAAGAGATAAGTGAAAAACAAAATTCTGTGGAAAACAACAAAAAATCAACAAAAATCCAAAAATGGAGGCTTTTAGTTTGAAAATCAACTCTCCATTTCCTAAAGAGACGAAGATTGATTTGGGGTGATTGTGTTAGTAGCAAATTCAACACTTACACTACAACAAATTAAGGTACATACACTGTTTTTACTATAATTTTCTATCAATGGCATCTGAGATAGGTTGAAATTTCCCTAATTTACACTCTTATGCTTATTAAATCATGCGTTTAAAAAAGAGGCTCTTGAAGTTGAGTTTACACACCTTTGGAGTTTGGATTGTATTTTTGGTTTACATTGGAGAACCCATAACCTTACCTTGGCAAGGAAGAATAGATAAGTATGTATGGGTGTGGAAAGAAAATATCCTTATCCTTTTATGGTGTGTTTTTTTTCTCTCTCAATATAAGACTCAGATTTGCTTTATCAAAGACAAAATCCAAAGAGCTTTAAAAACTGTCATGGATGCAACTAACAATGAGCCTTATTTTCACCAGATCTAAAAAAAATTTTGACGAACCTGATATGTGAAAAAAAGTCAAAAGTAATTTTTTTCTTCTTTTCTTCTTCATATCTTGTTTTTTTTTTTTTTGAATAGGTTTTTATTTTTTGGACAAAAACTATACAAAGTATTGATACAGTTGAATTTTACAAAGAAGTTGAATGGAAAAAGGGTGACAATGATATATTCCTATAAAATATTAATATATATGAATATAAGAAATAGAATAGTTTAGTTCCTTTATTTAATGGAATGTTGTTTGTGTAATTTTATCCATGAAATCAAGATTTGCATAGAAATGACTCCTTTTGATCTTTATTTATTGATTGTAAATATAAAGCTTGCTAGTAAATATATTTTTTCTTTACGAATCTTGTAGTGTTGATGTAGTACTAAATTCAAGTAAACAAAAATTCATTTTATTCAGTTGTAATGTTTCATTTATGAAAAGAAAAGTGAATTTTTTTTGACACATGACAGTGATCACTAATGTTTCTTGGTTCCTATTTCAAAAATGGCTAAACGGGGACAAACTCGAATCACTCCAAGTGGGAGTTTTGGATGTCGAGCAAAGAAACAAGGTAGAAGAGCATGTTGTCGAAGGGCATGTTTCCGAGATCGTGAGATCATACGAAATAGTGTCCCTAGGGAGACACAAAATCTATTACGAAATGAAATGGCTATACGAAGGGAAAGAGAAAAGAAACTAAAAGAGTTCAAGTCTATTAACATGTCACCTAACATTAGTGTTGCTAGTTTTATACATCTGTTTGAAATGAAACGTGTAGAACTAGAAAACTATGTAGAAATCCCGGATTGGGAAGCATTAGCTATATTAGAAAGTTCTCTCCGTGATCCTTGGGATGAGAGATTAATTGATGTTTGCCACGAGATTTAGCCTAGCGAGCCTTTTTGGGTGTACATAAGTCGTCTAGAATAATTGTGGAATGACTTTTATTTTTAGATTGACTTGTAACATGAAGTTATTTATTAACTTTATAATATATATATATATATATATATATATTAAGTTGTCTATCTCTTTTTACGTGGATTTCATTCCTTTTTGAGTTTAAAACGACTTAATTGAAAACTATCATCCTAATACACATTAAGAAATTAATTTCTAATTTTGGTAAAGTGTTTAGTTAGTATATGACGATTGGATTCTTAAGTGTCCTTTCGATTTTACACTAAATATGAAAACTTTAGGTGAAATGATTTGCTTAAATGTGTATTTTTTATGTATAATTGATAACACACTTGCGTAATTGTCTATTAATAACAGACATAGCATTAAAAAGCATAATTGCTAAATTGAACAGAGGAGAAAAAACTAAATGGAGACAACTACGATATTTGGAGTCATAAGATGTGTTATATACTGGAAGAGCAAAACGCTCTTGAAGGTATTAATCATGTCTTAAGTCTACCAGAAGAGGGCAATACTGCACAACACAAAAGAGAACTTGATGCTTATAAGGCTTGGAAAATGGCTGATTCCATTGCACGTAGAATCATTGTAAGTTCTGTGGTTGATGACCTCATACATGAGTGTGAGGAATTTCCTATTGCCAATGCCATCTGGGCATACTTGAGAGGAATATTTAGGGGTACTTCTGTTACCCACCTCAGACAACTGACTAGCAGATTTGACACTTATAAGAAGTGTCATGATTAGAACATCAAACAATACCTTAGGGTGATGTCGAGTATGATAGCTCAACTCAAAAGTGTTGGCCACGTTCTCTCGAATGAGCAGCAGGTTCAGGAAGTGATCCGATCTCTTCCAAATAGTTGGGAACACCTGTAGGTCAACTTAACCCATAATTACAGCATTAAAACTTTTTCTGATGTTGTACGTCACATTGAACTTGAGCGTCTTGGTGCTGCTAAAGCTGCTTCTAATGCCTTTATGGCAGAATCAAGTGGTAAGAACTCTTTAGGATTCAAGCGTAAGAACAAGTGTAAAAACAATGGAAAGGGTAAAGAGACCGAAGAAGGACCTTCTAAGAAAAATAACAACCTAAATTCTAAGAAGGAAAAAAAGTTTTTCAAGAAGAAAGACAAGAGCAAGATGAAATGCTACAATTGCCAAAATATGGGGCACTTTGCTTATGAATGTCTTGAGGAGAAAAAGGTAGCATTTATAAGTGTTACATATGTTTCTAGCACTATTTTATTAATTGAATCTTATCCTGGATTGTAGAATCGAAAGCCACCGACCATGTGAGTCGCGATCGAGAATCATTTATGGAGTTTTGTCTAGTTTCATCTAGATCTAGGTGGATCTATGTAGTAAATAATGCAAGACTTGAAGTCAAAGGGATTGGCACTTGCAAAGTAGATTTGTGTGGAGCCCGGTCCTTAATGTTGCATGACGTCCTATGCTCTAGAAATTCGACGACACTTAGTGTCTGTGTCTATTCTCTTAGATGTTAGTTTTCATTTGTTCTTTTGTCATAATTGTGTAAGAATTACTCTAGATAATGTTTTTTATGGTTTTGGACATCATTATGAACGCTTTATTGTTTTAGATTGTAATCCTTCAACTTATGACTATTATGTTGACCGTTGTGTAATGCCATGTTATTTTAGTAATAAGAAAGTTGATATAATTACATGGCATGCTAGATTGGGTCACATAGGGAAAGACTGAATGAATAGATTGGCAAAGAAAGGCCAACTTATAAAAATTATCTTACTGGAAAGATTACATGTAAACTATTGGGAAGGCTAAAAGAGTTAAATTCCCATAGCAATTAATCCATTCTGATATCTGTTGTCCAATAAATGTGAGGGCAAGGACTGGTGCGTCATATTTCATTACATTCATTGATGATTTCACGTGTTTTGGTCATGTCTATTTGATATCTCATAAATCAGAAGCACTTGAATGCTTCAAAAGATATATGAATAAAGTTGAGAATCAATTAGAAAAAAGTATAAAGGCATTAAGAACCGATAGAGGACATGAATATCTATCAAAATAGTTTGAAGAACTGTGTATTAAAAAAGGCATTATAAGACAATTGACTGCTCCTTATACACCTCAACAAAATGGTGTAGCCAAAAGAAGGAATAGAACATTGTTGGATATGACAAGGTCCATGATGGCACAAGAAAATTTACCAATCTCTTTCTGGGGAGATGTGTTATTAACAACAACCTATATATTGAGTAAAGTTCCTTCTAAATTAGTATCTTTTACTCCTTATGAACTATGGACTGGTAATGAACCAAACATTAATAATCTATGACCTTGGGGTTGTACTGAATATATTAAAGATTGTTTTTGGTAAGTTTGGAAAACTAATTCCAAAAGGAAAGAAATGTATCTTCACAAGATACTCAGAACACTCCAAAGGATATGTATTTATTGGTAAATTGGAAGATGGAAGTACTACAAAAATTGAATCAAGAGATGTCACATTCCTGGAAAATGATTTTTCAAAAAGGAATGAAATAAAAGAAAATGATTCTTTTTATGAAATGTTGAATTCAGATTATCAAATAATGTCGCAGGACATGCTTAATAATTCAATTGATCAAGAAATGATTCTTGGTCCAAGTGGGAGTTGTGAATCCCAAAATCCTATTGAGGAATCTGAACTTCAATTACATAACAGTACCAGAAATGGTGTGCCAAAATGATATTATGAGAATGAGGATTATGTCTTCCTGGTATCTCCCACAGAATTGGATGAACCTAATTTTGTGATTGAGGCTTTATCGAGTCCTGAAAAAAAATGAATGGATAAAAGCAATGAAAGAAGAATTAGAGTCCATAAAAACTAATAAAGTATAGGATCTAATTGACCTTCCTTCTGGGTGTAAAAACTTTAGGAACAAATAGATTCTCAAAGTTAAATGCAAATCAAATGGGTCAATAAAAAGGCACAAAGCACGATTGGTGGCAAAAGGTTTTACTCAAGAAGCTGGAATAGATTATGAGGAAAATTTTTCACCAGTTGTGAAATTTACCTCAATTCGATTGCTTTTAGATATAGTTGCACTTTTAGATTTAGAATTACATTAAATGGATGTGAAGACCGCTTTTCTAAATGGATAACTACATGTGGAAATCTACATGAAAAAACTTGTAGGTTTTGTTGTTAAAGTCCAAGAAAAGAAGGTTTGTAAATTAAACAAATCAATCTATGGCCTCAAGCAGTGTTCAAGGCAATGGTACTTGAAATTTTATAAGGAATTTATTTCATTTAAATTCACCATGATCGATGAAGACCATTACATCTATGTGAAAAATTCCAATGAAATGTTTGTGATTCTTTCTCTTTACGTGGATGATATTTTATTAGATAGAAATAATTTGAAGTATGTAAAAACTGTTAAGTTGTGGCTTTCAAAGTCATTTGACATGAAAGATATGGGTGAAGCAGACTATATATTGGGTGTTAAAATTCAAAGAGACCGTTCCAAGAAAATTTTGAGTCTATCTCAAGAAACATACATAATAAAAATTTTGGAACGTTTTTTAATGAATAGTTGCAAATCCATGGATACTCCTATTGAAAGAGGTGAAACTTTAAGCCTTGAAATGTGTCCAAAGAAAATAAAAAAAAGAAGACATGTGGTGAGTACGTGCATTTGTGAGTTTGATATACTCTATTATATGTACTCGTCCAGATATTTTCTATGCCGTAGGTTTGGTTAGAAGGTATCAATCTAATCCTGGAAGAGATTATTGGAAAGCAGTAAAGAGAATCTTTCGATACCTAAAGGGAACTGTTGATTATTCACTAAGCTATAGTAGATCCGTTTTACCCATAAGAGGTTATATAGATGCTGATTAGGATGGTGGCCGGTGTGATAAAAAATCAACTTTCGGTTATTCCTTCTTGCTAAATGGTGATTTGTGGCTTGTGAACCTGCAGTACAAGAAGATGTTTGGTTAAAGAGATTCTTTGAGCATTTGAACATCGCAATGAATTCTAAGGGTCCCATGATTTTATATTGTGACAGTCAAGCAGCTATCGCATATACAAAGGATCCTAAATATCACAGCAATACCAAGAACATTGATATTAAGTATAACTTTATAAGAGACATAGTAGAAAGTGGAGAAATAATTTTACAATACATTCCTACACGAGAAATGATAGTTGATCCCTTTACTAAGGCAATATCTAGAGACTTGTTTGAGAAACATATTATGGCTCTAGGATTACGTAGGATATTATTATGTTTATGTATTGTAGATGACTTGATTATTATTATTATGAATATAAGAATCTTGAATTTATGTTCAATCTCATATGCATGCAAAAATGTATTTTATTAATACAGTGTGTCTAACAAGTCATGATATTGGCTCTCTCACACGAGCCATCCCTCTTATGTCATGGAATGTGAATATAAAAGTTCCACCATAAGATAATGACTTATTTGTAAAGCCAGATGTGAGTTTTTTCAATAATATTGATTTGAGGATTATTAAAGAAAAAAACTCAGGTTAGACATTTAGAGGTGTCTAGACCTAGAACTATACGATGTTGAATGACTAAAAAAATGAGACACACGCACCAATATAAGGTGATAACATCGCAGCGTATGTTTCATACCGCGTGTGATTAGTGACCAATGGGTTAATGGAAAAATGAATCCCTGCTTCTTTATTGTGTGAGACCCTAAAATGTTATTTTAACCTTTCATTGAAATACCCTTAGACAATTAACTATTTCTTGAAGTTTCGATTGGTGTTTCTACTTTAGCATGTTACTAATGGCCATAAGCGATTCGGCAATTCGGAGCTTGTCTAAGAAAGCAGTTGATTTGGAACAGATAGATTCAAGTAGAAATGGCAGACGATTAAAATAAATATTTTAACTTGTTTACACAAGCCGGCTATTACACTAACCATACAAGAGTCAAGTGTAATTGTGTATATAAAGTTAAATAAAAACTCGAGTTCACCTCTTTAAGAGGATGACGGATCGGATGAGTAACTATTGAAGTAGTTAATAATGTCTGGGGTATTGTGAGTATTAGAATCCTCATATTTGTAGAGAATCCTTTCTACATGTGATTGGATCTTTTATGTAGCTTGTAAAACCTTATAGGTAAAGCTCATAATGCTCACAGGTCGCACGAACTATTTGCAGTATGATTTGGTGACTTATTAATGTCGTACTGGTGCGGGTCTAGTCCACCATGAGCAAAGTGGGAGATGTTAGATTACAGGTCATGGGTCACCCATGTTGACCGACCCGGTCTTTTTTGTTTTAATTATCTATTAAGTGGAAGATAAGGGAGCAATTTAATTTTGAAAAAAAGAGGGAATAGTTACTGAGTAACTGGCTTATCCACCCATCACTGTACATATACACTCCTTTTCTTATATTTAAGAAAGAGATAAGTGAAAATCAAAATTCTATGGAAAACAACAAAATATCAACAAAAATCCAAAAAGGAGGCTTTTAGCTTGTGAATCAACTCTTCGTTTCCTAAAGAGACGAAGATTGACTTGGGGTGATTGTGTTAGTAGCAAATTCAACACTTCCGCTGCAACAGATTAAGGTACATCCACTATTTTTACTATGAATTTGGTATTAATGACCATATGCAAATACTACACATCTCTCCTATCAGACAGATTACAAATCTATCTAATAGAGCATATACTTGTGGACGATTATACAAAAAGAAATATAAGGTACATTCACTTTTATCATAACTAAAGCAATTATATGATATATTAAAGAGTATCTTGGACTTATAAGTAAGAAAAATAAGAATGACCATATGCAAATACGACGCATCTCTCCTAACAGGAAGATTACATATCTATCCGACAGATTATAGACTTCTGTGAGATTATATGAAAGAAGATAGGAGGTACATTCACTTTTTCCAAAACTAAAGCAACAATATGATATATTAAAGAGTATTTTGAACTTATAAGCAAGAAAACTAAGAATTCCTAGCCATATGCGAAGCCAACGCATCTCTACTAACAGATAGGTTACAAATCTATCCGACATAGCATAGACTTGTGGGCGATTATACGAATGAAAATATGAGTTATATTCACTTTTACCAAAAATAAAGCAATTATATAATATATTATGAGTATCTTGGACTTATAAGTAAGAAAAACCGAGAATTAATGACCATATGCGAAGCTGACACATCTCTTTTAATAGACAGATTATGTATCTAGTCGACAGATTAGTGTCTATCCAACAGATTATAGATTTGTGAGCGATATTATGAAAGAAAAAAAATGGCGTACACTCATTTTTAGGTCCCATACTTTTTAGTATACTATTATGGTCCATTTTTAATTATTTTTTTAATTTTTAAATAATAAAAAGGTAAGGGAGTCATTTTGTAAATTGAGAACTCAAAGAGGCTTCTCAGCCAAAATTTCCCCTATTAATCTACCTGACCGTGTAATAAATTCTACAGCATCGGTGTATATTAGTTAAACTCTTGAAGAAAAATAAAAGTTATCTTCTTCTTCTTTGGCTGAGGTGCGGATATCTCGCTCTTTTTAAGGAGATTCAAGACCACTGCAGCAAATTGCTTCACTTGTAAAGTAGTAATATTTTTGAATTGTCCCCTCTAGGATACAACAACCTTCTCATAAAGAACAACTCAATAACTTTGTACAAGAGTTGAGTTCAAAGCTCCACAAAAAGAACACCTCTCTTCAACTAATAAACTCTCTTTTTTACTAACTTTTGTGAACTCTATATTATCTTGTACTTGAAGAATATGCAAGAACACCTCTATTTATAGGAGAGGAAGCCTTCAAAAAGAACGAATGATGGTAGTAAAGGAGGAAGATCAAAGGCCTTTACGTTACAAGAGTTACAAGAGTAATGAAGAGAATAGTGATAGAAGTTACAGGAGTTATAAGAAACTTACGTCAATATAGTTACCACTAACTCATAAAAGTAAATGCCATAAAACACATAGAAGTAAAGTGGGAGTAAAACTGTTTCACATTGTGGGAGTAAAACTGTTTCACATTGTAGCAGTGAAAGGTTAGAAGTGAATGCAACAATTGCATGCCTACTTTAAACGTGAAAGGATAGTAGTTAATGACACAAATTGTATGTGAAACTGATGGAGTAATGTTACTCCTCCTGCCAAACATTAATGTTGTAGTAAAGCAAAATACATTAACACCACACTAGGTTACTTAATGCCTAAAAATCCACTAACATAAGAGGAAAAGACAAGGTAGCAAAAAGAGGCACTAGAATATTATACAGATTTTAATAAAATGCTCATAAAATCAAACATGTTTTCTTCTTTATCTTATAAATTACTCTTGTTCTTTTTTGTTTTTTTGTAAATCAATATTATTTCCTTCTATAACTTTTTATGTTTCTTTCTTTAGTTTCTTGTAATCTTACTTCTTCCACCTGATAAAGTTTTACGCTTCAGACCTTGAGAACTAGAAAAAAAGGGCAGTAGAAGCTACTTTGGAAAGTACTACAATGGAAAATGGAGAAAAGAGAGGAGGAAGAAAACACCTCATCAATACATCATACCATAGTCATCCATATTAATACTAACATTAACATACAGAATGTTGTACAAATGTCTAAAGAACTTTTAACCTTAAAGAATAGATAATAAAAGTTTCTTTCTTTCCAAGAACCATTCTCTGTCCCTGTCAAAAGCAGAATCCTTCTTTGCTTCCCTCATCTCCTCTTTGCTCAGTTTACCTCCCAATAGGCGTGCCGCTGCTATGCCTCGTATAGTGACTTTTATGCCACCAAATGCTAGTGACTGCAACTCTAATTATCTTTTTGAAACATGCATGCAGTTCCCAATCTTTGCTATTAGGAAAGAAGTAAGTGAAGCAGAATGTCGGCAAACTCTTTACTATATAAAAGTTATCCTATATCTCCATTTTTCTCAAGGTTTCTATAAATCTGCAAGAAATACCATCATCACAAACATGTGAAAACTCTTCAGGTACAGTTGTCAAGCAACTGGTGAAATCAACCATCGAGAGAGTTTGGTGTTGAAGGATGATGTATTTAATTATCAAGATGTTTATATAGTAAAGTACAATATTTAGGATCATGTGCAACTATAAGTGTTATTAAAAATCCTCTTGTGCCTATTATTACCTCAATCAATAGGAATTGAATGCATCCAGGGTAATAAGGTGCCAAGAATATCACCTTTTCTGAAGGTTAATTCTTTTCTACAGGTATTACCTTTGCAAGGATTCACAAAGTCAAAAAAAATAACTTAATGGTGTAGTTTAAGAAGTTACCAGAAGATGGTTCCAACTCTAAGATGACAAACATATACTATACAGAGGATGATTTTAAGACCAACGTAGAAAGCAGTGAAAGCCTAGTTCCTTTAGAACCCTGATGCAAATGGTTATGTTGTTGAAGTTTATTACCTGTGCTGTCTTATAGTGTTGTCTATGGTTTGTCAATAAGTATAATGTGTAAGTATGTTATTTCTCTATCACTTTTATCAATAAATGACATCTTAAACTTTTGTGATTAAAAATCCTCTTGCACCTATTAATACATCAATTGATGGGAATTGTATGAGTCGAGGGTAATGATGTCCTAAGAATTCACCTTTCCTGAAGGTTAATTCTTTTCCAATGTTGGATACTCTCATTTTAATCTAGCTCCTTTCCTGAAGTTTAATTCTTTTCCAATGTTGGATACTCTGATTTTAATCTAGCTCCTTTCCTGAAGTTTAATTCTTTTCCAATGTTGGATATTCTCATTTTCATTATTAATATCTTCTAATATAGTTTCTTTTCAACATGTTGCAACTTTAAGTTCATTAACTTTGGTTGAAAAACTCGAATAAATAAATGAGGTGAAGTTTAAGCAGTCACCAGACTGTGGCCTCAGTTTTAATGTGGCAAGTACATACTACACAGAGGGCAAGTTCAAAAAGTCTATCTCCTTCAAACCCTGATGCATTGTAATTCCCTAAGTCTGTACCCCGTACGCTACACGGTGCTCATAATCCCGAGGGACCATAAACTAACCCATGACCAGTACCTTCTGCAATAATTGGATTATAATATCGTAATTATGCAGAAATTAGGCGGAAACTTTCCATAAGGTTTAAAACTGTAAATAAATACTGAGTATGGTACATCAATACCAAAACGGAACATCTGTCTATAAATACTTTAGTCTGAAAAGCCTCTACTGTCTGAACAAGGAGTAGATGGGACAAGTCCCCAACTAACTCTAACTGTTGAAATAAACTGAGTACTAAAATACTGGAATAATAAATCTATCCTCGATCTATGAGGACTCACCACTAATTTTGTTTCTGATGGATCGGGATGCTATGTATGATCGGGAGCCCGTGTGTCTAAACCTATGATATAAGACATCATAGCACAAAATAAAGGTATGCTTCAGTACTTTGAATGTAATGGTATGCTAAGTGAGGCAGGCTGATGTAACACCCCGTGCTTTTTCTTAGCTTAAAATTCATCCCTAGAATGTTAAAGACTTTCTTTAAAGATGAATACACTTTTATACTTGTGGAATTTTCAATATTTTGACTTTTCATTTCATGGGAAATTGAATAAGCTTTCCATCAATTCTGAATTCGCCCAAATCCGACATCCGAACAAAGTGTTAGAGCCATTTTAATAAGACAGTGTACCACCTGGTACTCTAGCACGTCGCGGAGGCAATCCAAATGGCTTTGTCATTTTCTAGCGAGATAACGCGATACCACCGCGTCGCACCACTAGATTTTTTCCCAATTATCACTTTTCAATATGACTCCGCGATCATGGCGTGTCGCGCCAAAGGAAAAATTTGCAACCAGTAAGGTACCGCATCACACCATCAGCCCAGTTCCTAGGCGTCAGTTTCCAGTGACACGGTGCGATAGCACCGTATCACGTCAGCGTACAAAATTAGGATTTTCAATTAGTTCCGAGTTTTAATTTTGATGGAACTAAGGTTTTTTTCCCTCACCCCCAGTCAGCCTAAACACGCAATCAAACCCTAAAAGAGCACAAATTGCTCATTAATTCACTATTTTCTCAAGAAGCAAGCCATTCTCTCTCAAAGGGCAAAACCTTAGTTCAAGAAATCAAGGTCAAGCTCAAGAAATTCTTCAAGAACTTCAAGAATCTTACAAACTAAGGTATGTTAGATGTTGATTCATGGGTCCCTTTCACCCATGAAGTCCAAGAATCCTTTTTCAAAGTACAACGATGATGTATTTATGATTTCCATATTTGAATTGGATTGAATTCATGTTTATAATATTAGTTGGGTTCCAATCTATTATTTAAATGCAAGTTTCATGAAATTAAATAGCATGTATAACAAATATGTGATTATCTTGATAGACCCTTAAATTTATACAGTGATTAATGCATCTATAATGTTGATTTGATTTTCAATCCATGATTATGATAAGATTCATGAAAAATAGAATAGTATTTAGGGGGAATTATATGAATTACATGCTAAACCCTTGAATTTGCAATTAAGTATTGTATTCATGATGTTTATGTGATGATCATTATTATGTCAAATTCTTATGCTCCCCAAGTATTTGCTAAAATTCCTATGTGAAGTAGATAGAGGAATCATGAGATGTTATTATGAGAACTTAATCATGTACAAGCTTATGCCCTCCAAGTGTTTGGTAAAATGCTTATGTGAATTGACTAGTGAAGGCATGACATGTTATTATGTGATCCCATTCGTGTATAAGTTAATGCATTACAAGTGTTTGATGAAATGTCTCTATGAATGAATTATGACCAAGTGAACATTGTTATATTATTCATGATTATGCTTTGCTTTACTTTTCATGCTATCGAGTCATGGGGTATTTAATACTCGATAATTTAGCCATTTACCTAGAGCTAGTGTCAGTTATGTCACCATCAGTACTCTCAGTCTGTTACAGAAGTCAGTAGAACTCAGTTAGTTATAGAACTCAGGAAAACTTAGTAAACTCAATCTCAGTCCAGTCCCGTTCAGTATACTCAGTTTAGTGTCTTTCAGTTGGGAGTAGGATTTAGCACCAAGCGAATGTAGGGATGATGGATTCCCTGTCAGATAGGCAGAGTCGTTAGTAGAGGTCCCTGTACTCTAGAACATCATAGCCAACGCAGGATGAAGAATCACCCGTCACACTAGGCTTGACTACCTCCCAGGAGTCACCTGTCAGATTAGGCTTGGCTCCGCCTAGGTGCCACCTATCAGTTAGGCTTGGCATCCTAGTTTTCTAGGGTTAGTACCCGTGGCACGGAATTAGCACCCTTCCAACTGAGGTTATAGGTTGGACCCCTATCAATTCAGATTTGGGGCATGTTAGTTAGATGATTACCTCTGACAGTTTCAGTCTCAGTTTTAATCTTCAATTCAGAACTCAGCTCAGTTACAATCAATCAATATCAGTTAATCAGTTATCAAAATTCAATACTTAGCGTAAGAAAAGCTTAGTTATAGTTTATATGTATATGTGTATATGCACAGATTGCACTCTCAGTATTTACAGTATTCTCATATTCTCTACGTACTCTCATATTTAGTTATTCTTATTTAGTTAGTTATATCCTCATGGAAATGAACCATTGCATTCATCCTTACCTCATCTAGAATACCAGTATATTCCCACATACTGACACATACTTTTCTATGCTATGATGTTTCATATCATAGGTTCGGACGCTCAGGTTCCCGATCATGCATAGTAGATTTAGGTTTAGCCAGCAGCCATAGATTTAGTAGTGAGTCCTCATCATTCGAGGATATTATACTATTTCATAATTTCCGTAGATGTATTAGTTCAATAAATGGATTTAGTTGAGGGATTTTCCCATCAACTCACCTTTCAGACAGATTTAGTTAGAGGCTTTTCAAACTAGTTTTCAGACAGTGTTTAGTTTTTATCAGATGTTGTTATTTATCAGTATTTCAGATTTTTTGAACCTTATGGCATTTCATCCCATTTTTGCATTAATTATGGTATTATTATTTAGTGCTCATAGAAGATATCATTCATGGTTAGATTATGGTCCTTCAGGGTTATAAGCACCGTGTGATAACTAGGGGTTAGTCTTGGGTCGTTACAGTTGAGATGCATAGGTTCGTATGCATGAACATTACTGATTGAATAACATGAGTATAACTAAATGAGAGTACATGCATTAATACGTAAAATATAACTGAGGTCATGATAACACTGGATACTGAGTTTTGAATTACTGATTTACTGATATCTAAGTTTACTAATACTATATAACTAATAGCTGAATGACTGTATGATAGTCCTGATTCTGTGAAACAGTGTTGAGTTTCATACTGGTCTAAGTGACTGTATCTGACAATCCTGATTCAGTAGAACTGAACTGAGTTCTATACTGAGACTGAAACTAAAACTGAGAATATAGAAGGTAATCATCTAATCGACATGCCCCTTTCTGAATAGATTTGGGTCCAACTTGTAACCCCGATTAGAAGGGTGTCATTACCGTGCCATGAGTAAAGACAAGTTGAGTCACCCTCATCTGGCAGGTGCTCTGAATGAGAATGGTGGTTTCCTCAACTGGTAGATTAAAATACGTCATCAACCCTCAACTGGAAGGTTGATATCTCATACTACGCTGGCTACGTAGTTCTAGAACACAAGGACTGCTTCTAAGGATCACACCCTCTGCTGGCAGGTGAGTCCCCATCCTTGGATTCACTCGGTGCTGAATCCTACTCCTAACTGAATAGACACTAGAATGATTTCTAACCTATTCTAGGTTGGACTGAATTGTTACTAATCCTGTTAATTGACTGAACTAAACTGGGTTCACTGGATTCTGAAGTGATTACTAACTCTGTCCTGAACTGATTATTGACTAAGTTCTGAACAAATTACCGAACTACTAATCGTGATATGACTGATACTGTTCTATATCTGACACTGGCTCTAGGTATACAGCTAAATTGTCGGGTATTAAATACCCCTAGGACTCGATAGCATGAAAAGTAAACCACTGTATGACTTTAGTAGAATAATAGTACTAGCTTGCTAATAATACATTAACTTGGACATTTTTGTCAAACACTTGATATATATGAGCTTGTGCATGATTGAAATCAGATAATAAAATGTTATGCTTGGACTAGTCAATGCACATAAGCATTTTAACAAACACTTGGGGAGCATGAGTATTTCACATATCAATAAACATGCAGTAATATCATGGATTCTATATTCAACTTTCAATGTAAGAGTTCAACATGAGGTTCACAAAATTCAATTCACAATTTACTAATTTGCATGAAACTTGTGACAAATCATGAAATTAGATCACCATTAACATCATAATCATGAATATATTCAAGATCCAACATGAAATCCATGAAATCAATTAATTTGCATTTTAAAAGAGTTTCTTGAACTCCAAGGGTGGAAGGAAACCCTTGGATGAACACTACACATACCTTGTATTCAAATTTATGAAGAATGATGGAGTGTTCTTGAAGATTGAATCTTGAATTAGAAGTCCTAGGGTTTGCTTCTTGAGAAATTTTGAGAAAGATGAAAGGATTTTGCCTCTAAATAGGATTAATCTCGTGTTTTAAGGGCTGACATGAGGTGGGAAAAGACCTAATTACTCCTAAGGATGCAGCTTTTTACTAATTGAGAATGGGTCTAATAACGCGCGGGCCGACGTATCGCATCGATGGAGTAGACACTATGACCGATGTGCCACGTCGAGTCTATGTTGACTCACTGGAGTTTGACACTGGAAGCTGGGAATAACATTTATCAACATGATAGGCAATGCATCACATCGAGATCATGTTTACCCACTGGTTTGGACTCCCCAACTTGAATCAAACGAGGTCCAAAAAATCTAAAACTTGTCCGAAAATAACTACTAACATTTCTGATCATGAATCAACTTAAAAATTAATATTTAAAAGTCATAAGGGTCGTGAAAAAGGATTTCCATCTTGCAAAGGCTAAAATAACTCTAAGTATGAATACTTAGCTAAAATTTTCTAAGTCTGGGACCCTCATAAAGCTCTAAGAGACTGAGTTAGGCTTAGAATTCTGTGGGGTCTTACAAGAATATGGTTTGTGTTTTGAGAAATGCTATCTGACTTTATTATGTAACTTGATTCCAAGCATGTTATCTTTAGTTTCATAATCATGCTAAGGGTCTGATATTCAATATATCTATATGTATAGAGAGAACTAGTTAATCATGCTAAAGGTCTTACAAGAATATGTTTTTTTAGAAATGCTATCCGACTTTATTATGTAACTTGATTCCAAGCGTGTTATCTTCATTTTAATAATCATGCTAAGGGTCTGGTGTTCAATATATCTATATGCATAGAGAGAACTAGTTAATTATTTAGTGTTTTCTGAAATACATTTAATCTGACTGTGTTGGAATATAATTGTTGTTGCGGTTAGATACTACTCTTTAGATGCTCATTAAAAATATAATACATGAAGGGAACGGATAAGGATGAAAGATCTATAAATCAGAATTATTCAAGAGCAACGCGGATATATTACCCGGGCATCTACCTAGACCATCAAAGAAGAATCCTCTATCTATTTTACATCACGCAATACATGAATTTACTCCTGATGTAACAATAAAAATAAGATGTGTAGGTGTGTTGACTCTAAGAGATTTGATATTGATCCAAGAGCCCTTTGTTTGAGGCAACTTTCCAAGAAGGGTGCAACCTTTTAACATGACCATATGCCAAGAAAGGTGAAATTTATTTAATTGTTCTGCAAAACAAAGAGTAAGATCATCAAGTTACTTTGAAACAAAACTACTTGATAGGACGTTTCTTAATTCAATGTAATATCACTATTTGTATATCATTACAGGGTATGCTATAAATATTATGTTTGTATCATATTTCTTGTATAATTATGAGGGATTAATAAGATAAGATCTAGCCTGATTGGCTTGTACTTTCCCTTTTGAGTATTTTTACTATTGCTAAAAGTCCATGCCTAGAGGCAATCTAAGATTTAGTGAAAATTAATCCTTGTTTCTAGGTAAATAACTCAACATTTAACCTACTGCACCAATAAGAGTTAGCAGATACTATTAGATCAATTCTAAGGAATAAATACATTAAATACATATTACAATATTTAAAAAAAAACAATTCAGATATTATCATACTTTGGAACACAGTAAAAACAAAATAGGTTCTTCTCCTTTCTTACACTATATTTGTTCTATCCACAATGTGTTTGATGAAAGTCTCAAATGAACTATTTGTGAATGTTATTAAGTACAAATTGAGTAGATGAGCATTTGTGTTTTCCTCATTATTTTCAATGTATTACTTATTTAAAAGATGGAGGATATCATGTTCAAAGTCTCTTTCTTTTATCAAATTGTTGTAATAATGGAGAAGAGCAGTAAATTGTTATACCATTTCCTTAAACAGGTACATCTCCATTATTACACCATTTTTTTTTGCTTAGAAACCAAAATATATTCACGTCATTCTTATTGTTGTAGTGGCAATTTTTAATGTTAAAAGATGTCTGCAAAGTGTTTGATAAAAGTCTCATCTGAACTGCCTGTTTGTGAATATGAAGTAAAGAATGACAGATGATATGATCCGTTTTCGAAAAAATGTGTTTTTATGTCTCATTTATTTTAACATTTTGCTTGTATAAAAAGGGGGTAGATTCCCTCCAACTCAGAAATGTAATTTAATATGTCTAGAATTATAATCTAGCTATTTGGTTCTTGTTTATATTGGTGCCCATTCAACTACTTCTTTGGCCAAATTTTTTCACAATTGATCGATCCTTATCTCTATCATTACTAACAATTACAACTACAACAACATTGACAATCCAACCCCACAAGTATAGCCTGTGGAGGATAGCGTGTAACACTTCGATTGTCTTGAAGCACAAATAGAGCTAAGAACGAGCCTACATGACCCATAGATTAAGTATAATTCACTTTACGATACGTTCGAAAGTGTTTGGGGCAATTTTTGACAAGAATATAGGACATGCATTACAAAGGGGACCCTGCACTACGGGAGGCCACTACCTCACCCACGTGGAGGGCCCTGTGACACAAGGGGGCCACCTGTAATGTGATCCCCCTTTCCCCTTTTTCTGCCCAATGGTTTTCCAAAATCTTTAAGTGTCCATTTGATTATTTTGGTCTTTATACACCTAAAATTGTCCCTTAATATTCTATTATATTTTTTCGAATTGGGATTGACCCTAAATCAACATTAGAACATTCTTTTCTCCTTAACTAAGTCAGGAAATTAACAAGATGTGTAGAAGGGACTCAAGGTTAACTTTTGTTCAATTTCTTTCTATCAAATCTATATAGAATGACCTAAAATCCATGGGGTTTTAATTTACAATCATTTAAACTTTTTTTAGTGTTTAAATTATGGGATTCCATTGTACTACAAGAACATGTTTTCAGATTCACACTTATGCCTTAATTATAAAATTTTGACAAGTGTGTGTGTATATATTATTATTGATGAAATGAATGAGGTTGTGAATGGTTTCGTTAATTATTAATATGAATGGTTTTTGAAGAGTATATCTCATGTTGAATGTGCTTGATCTTTTCTCCTAAACCATCATATTGACATGAAGAGATTTATTATTTGAACTTCTAAATACCTTACGGTGGTCAACGATTCATGACATGTAAGATATTAAACAAAATATAAAATATGGTATACTTGCAAGTCTTGGTATGACAATACCAAATAAGACAATTGACCTTCAGACTACAGACTATGTTTTATGAAAGACTCATGTTTCTAAAATGGCTAAAATATGATCTTAAAGAGAGTTAGGTGGCTAACCGAGAAGGCATGGGTCTGAAAGGCCCATAGCCGAAAATTATATTTTGCAGGCACAAGATTAGGATGTAGGTTCAAGTGTAGCGGACTGGTTTCAGCTTTTGAAGTAGGTTATGTCTTAACTCTTTAGACTGGGATAAATAGTAAATAATGGTACAAATTGCATATTAAGGGTGGGAACTAATCACAAAAAATGGCTATCTATGTGTTGTGCCCGTGTGGGGGCCTATATGTGATGTAATTATCGAAATTGACATATTATGTGATATGTTTGACCGTGTGGAGTCCTATATGATATTGATAGCCTTGAATACATGTGAATAATTTTATTGTGTTGTTTAATGTGGCACCATTGGGGTATTTTGATTATATTCATACTTTATTGGCATATGAGACATGTGGAAATTCATGGATGAAATGAAAATACTAAGTCGATGTTGGCTCATGTGGGTGGGGGAATGTATCATTATGGTTGGTTGTGGAAATATATCATGTGATTAGTTGTGGATATACTCATTGTGATTGTTTATGAGCATTACATCTTCATATCATACTTATTCAAAAAACATTGGTACCACAGTGGCAACAGCTGACAAACACTAGCAACACCCTTTTAAAAAATATTGTAACACCTTATAAAACTTTTTCCAAGGGATATAATGGAAAGGATATATAAGATATGTAAATTGTATGTGGGTTGAAAAACCCCCCATGGGTCCTAGTTGGGAAGCTTTAGCTCCGTAGGTGTCTACGAGAATTGTGCGATGATCTCGGAGGTTGTGCAATGACCTCATGCATCATCATCATCATCATCATCATCATATACATTGCACTTACTTTATTGTAATTATGTTATGTTGTATTGTCTTATTGACTTGTCATCTATGTATTTGTCTTATCTTCCTTTACTTGTATTCGATGATCTTGTATCTACATGTTCTTACTTATTCTATTTATATATGACATAATGTATACTTATGTTCTATACCTTGGTACATTTTTCTAATATATGTGAGATATGTTAGAACTGTTAGTGCAAGCAGTATGGGCTACCGTTGTGGGATATTTTTTTAGTGCATATTTTGTATGCTTTACTTACTACTTTGCTTAATCGGCCTATGATACCACCTGAGTATAAGTGGACTGTACTCATTCCTACTGCACCCTTTCGGTGTAGGTCCTAGCTCGAGTGCGCCTCAAATTTCTTGACTCGAGCGATTGTTGGAGCTTCCAAGGTAGCGGTTGGATATTCATGCATTCGAAGTTCACCTCTATATTTCTAAAGTAGTTATGTATTTATTAGTATTTGGAGAGAGATATTATTCTTTTTGTGGTTATTTTTCCAATGTATTTAACTCTTGGATTGTATTAGTAGTTCTTATACTATTGACACCTGGTTTTGGGCATGATTGGTATTTTTGATAAGTTCTTTCCACATTGTTATGATTACTTATATAGTTCGGCTTCGTTCTATAAGCCTTACAGTGGGATATTTCTATCTTTTTTTCTTTTTGTATCAGTTTGGGTGATAGGTTTACTTGTTAAGGTATGCCACGACAAGTGCCATCATGACCCTTATTTTTAGGTCATGACAAATTGGTATCAGAGCAGCCAGGTTTCATTGGTCTCAGCGGTGTAAGAACGAGATGTCTAATAAAGTCTGGTGGATCGGTAAGTAGATGTCCATATCTATCTTCGAGAGGCTATAAGATGTCTTTAGGAAACTTTCCTTATTTTATTCCTTATCATGTAAATTCTTTCATATCTATTGTTCTAAGTTGTGTTTCACTCTTTCTGCGCGGATAGTGTGGCTTATACTATATATCAGTTGCAAGATAATGTGAGAGATTAGTGCATATCATTTGTTGGTTGTAGGACTATTGATGCTCCTGAGTTGTTATAGGATCAGTTTGTTAATGCCTTTTTGGAGAGATTTATGCCTTTCAGTTTGTGAGATATTATATAGGACGAGTTTGATCATTTGGAGTAAGAATCCATGACATTTTTTGAGTATAAGGCATGCTTTCATGCCCTGTCCAGATATTCCTATAATATCTTTTCCATCAAGTTTGGCAAGGTTAGTAAGTTCATGAAGGGTTTGGAAGTTTCTCTTTAGTTGGCTACATCTCAGATAATTATGCTTGGAGCTCCTCGTTAGAGTATTGTGGATCACGGTAAGATGACAGAGGGTATTATTAGTGCATCTTAGGGAGGTTCCAAGAAGGCGCAACATTTTGGTGAGTTCAGGAGTCAGACCTCTCAGGGTAGAGATTTTAAAGGATCTTGGGGATACCATGGTAGGACAGTGCAGGTGATTTTATAGAGTTCAGCTGGTAAATCTTCTAGTTCAGTAGTTTAGGGTGGTCCTTCGGGCTCAATTGTACTTTCTCTTATTGAGATTGGTCATAGAGGTTGCTACGCATGTGATGAGATTATCCATGTGGCCAAGGACTATTCTCGTCGTGTGTTTAGATCTATTTCTATTTCAGCTATAAAAGGTAGGTGTTCTACCAAAGGTGTTAGAGGTAAGGATAGTAGAGCCTATGTTGGTGGTTGTGGGGCTACTCAGCTAGTTGGTAGTCATGGATAATGTTATGCAATACCAGCCAGACCTGAGGCAGAGGCTTCTGATGCTGTGATTACAGGTACCTTTCTTATTTGTTTTAGACTTACATATGTATTATTTGATCCTGGATTGACTTTCTCCTATGTATCTATGCATTTTTCTTTGGGTTTTGATTCTATTACTGAGTCTCTATCCATGCCTATTTATGTATCTACCCCGGTAGGTGATTCTTTAGTGGTGGATTAGGTGTATCGATCTTGTGTTGTGACTTTTGTTGAGCGTGATACTTTGATAGACTTGCTTGTGTTAGATATGATCGATTTTGATGTTATTTGGGGTATGGATTGGTTGCCTTCTTATCATGCTATATTAGATTGTTATGCCAAGACTGTGACTTTAGCTTCGTCAGATGTGCCAAGAATAGCTTGGAAGGGTATACTTCATTTAGGTCCTAAGAGGGTCATATCTTATGTTCAGGCTCATAAATTGGTTGAGAGGGGATGTTTATCTTACTCGGCCCATATTCGTTACACCAGTGTTGTTTCACCTCCTTCCTTGGATTCTGTCTGTGTTGTCCATAATTTTATAGATGTGTTCCCTAAAGACTTGCCTAGTATGCCTTTGGATTGAGATATTAATTTTATTATTGATGTTGAGTCAGGCAACAAGCCCATTTTTATTCCTCCTTATAGGATGACCCCAGCAGAGCTGAAGGATCAGTTACAGGAGTCATTGGATAATAGATTTATTCAACCTAGTCTTTCACCTTGGGGTTCGCCTGACTTATTTGTGAAGAGAAAGGATGGGTCTATGCAGATGTGTATTGATTATTGGTAGTTGAACAAGGTGATGGTTAGGAATAAGTATCCTTTTTCTCGCATCGATGATTTGTTTGATAAGCTTCAAGGTGTTGCGGTGTTTTCAAAGATTAATTTGAGGTCTGGTTATCACCAGTTGAGGATTAGAGCTTCGGATATTTCAAAAACTATTTTTTGGGTTTGATATGGTTATTATGAGTTCTTAGTCATATTTTTTGGGTTGACCTATGCCCTGCCGCATTCATAGAGTTGATGAATTGGGTGTTTCGACCGTATCTTGACTCATTTGTTATGGTACTTATAGATGATATCTTGTTTTATTTCAAGAATAAGGTTTAGCATAAGGATTATTTGTGGATTATGCTTTAGAGATTGAGGGATAAGAAGTTGTATGCTAATTTCTCTAAGTGCGAGTTTTGGTTGGATTCTGTTTCTTTCTTGGGTCATGTGATGACCAAGAAAGGTATTATGGTTGATCCAGCCAAGGTTACAGTGGTTCGTGACTGGGCTAGACCTACTTTGCCTACTGAGATTCAGAGTTTTTTTGGCTTGGCTGAGTATTATCGACGTTTTGTTGAGGGTTTTTCATCCATTGCTGCTCCATTGACCAAGTTGACCCAGAAGAAGATTTATATTCAATGGTATGATGTTGTGAGGCGAGCTTTCAAAAGCTTAAGGATTTGTTGACTTTAGCTTCTATATTGGCTTTGCCCAAGGAGGGCGTGGGCTTTATTGTCTTTTATGATGCTTCAGGTGTTGGGTTAGGTGTTGTGTTGATGCAGGAGGGCAAGGTAATTGTGTATGCATCTCGTCAAGATTGGATCCTCATTAGAGGAATTATCCTACCCATGATTTGGAGCTGTGCGCAGTTGTGTTTGCCTTAAAGTTGTGGAGGCATTACTTGTATGGAGTCTGTTGAGATCTTTGCAGATCATCGTAGCCTTCAGTACATCTTTACTAGCGAGATCTTCACATGAGGCAGTGCCGTTGGCTTGAGTTGCTTAAGGATTATGACTTGATTATTATCTACCATGTGGGAAAGGCTAATTTGGTTGCGGATGCCTTGAGCTGGAAGTTGACTAGCATGGGTAGCATGGCACATATTTTGACCATGGAGAGGCTTTTGGCCTTAAAGATTCAGTTTTTAGATAACCAGATAGTTAGGTTTGATATTTCAACACGGGGCTGTGTTTTGGCATTTATGGAGGCTAGATCTTCTTTGATGGAGAAGATTCGAGCTCATTTATTTGATGATGTTCGATTGAGGTTGATTTAAGATAAAGTGTTGAGTGGGGAGGATAAGGAAGCCTCACTTGATTCAGATAGAGTTTTGAGGATTAGGGGCTGAGTTTGTGTGTCGAGAGTAGTGATTGGATTAGGTTGATCTTGGAGGAGGTCCATTGTTCCAAATATTCCATCCATCCAGGTATGACTAAGATGTATAGTGATTTGAGACAACACTACTTGTGGGGTGGTATGAGACATGATATAGTGGATTTTGTGGCTCATTTCCTATGTTGTCATCGGTCGAATGCCAAGTATAAGACCTGGTAGTTTGCTTTAGAGTTACCCATTCCCGAGTGGAAGTGGGAACAAATCACTATAGACTTTGTGACTGGGTTGCCTCATACTTCTCTTAGTTCTGACAGTGTTTGGGTCATCATGGATCGATTGACTAAGTCATATCATTTTATTTCGGTTCAGGTCTTATTCAGTGCTGAGTGGTTAGCCCATATATTCATTCGTGAGATTATGCATCTGCATGGTGCGTCGGTGTCCATTATTTCAGATTGAGGTTTTGTCTTCACATCTCACTTTTGAAAGACTTTTCAGGATAAGTTGGGTACTCAGGTTGATATTAGAACAATGTTTCACCTTTAGACTGATGGCCAGTCAGAGCCGACAATCTAGGTTTTGAAGGATATGCACGCGTGCGCGATAGATTTTGGTGGCCAGTGGGAGCAGCATTTGGCTTTAGCAGAGTTTGCATATAGTAATAGCTACTACTCCAGTATTGATATGGATCTTTTTGAGACGTTGTATGGTAGGCTTTGTCTCTCCCCAGTGGGTTGGTTTGATGCTTCAAAGGTGAGACCTCGAGGTACGGACTTGCTTCGTGAGTTGTTGGATAGAGTCCGAGTCATTAGGATAGACTTAGAGCGGTTCAGAGTAGGCAGAAGTGTTATGCTGGTCGTAGACTTCGTGCCTTGAGATTTGGTGTAGGTGATCATGTTTTCCTTCGAGTTTCACTCGTGAAGGGTGTGATGAGGTTTGGGAAGAGGGGCAAGCTTAGCCCCAGGTATATTGGTCCATTTGAGAATCTTCGAACTGTTGGTGATATGGATTATAAGTTGGTTTTGCCCCTTGATCTATCAGATGTTCATTCAGTTTTTCATGTTTCTATGCTTCATTGCTATATTCCTGATGAGTCTCATGTCATTCGTTGGGAGTCAGTTCAGTTAGATAAGCGGTTGTCCTTTGTGGAGAAGACAGTTTCCTTTTTGGCTAGGGATGTTAGACGGTTGCACTCTAGAGTGATCCTTGTGGTTAAGGTCCAGTGGTAACATCAACCTGTACATGAGGCCACTTCAGAGGTTGAGTCTGATATGCGTAGTTCCTATCCCTAGCTTTTCATTGATTCAGGTATTCCCTTGCCTTAGTTCGAGGACGAACTAGATTTTTAGTGATGGATGATGTAACGACCTAAAAATTTGATGAAATATGTGAAATTTGTGATTTTGTATGATTTGACTATTTTGCCCCTCTCCGTAGTTGCATTATGATATTTTTGGGGCATGGGAGTGATTGACATGATTTTCGATGCATTTTGGTAGCTTTTATGCAATATTTTGGGTTTTGATGGATTAAAAAGCCTTAATTGGGACTTATGTGGATATCTTTTGATCCGTGCAACGGATGGCCGAACGGACTGCGCCAGCAGCTTCGGAATATTGATTTTAGGATGGGTAGACCTTTGGTTCGGGTCCTGGTGCACCCGAGCTCATTTCGACCTATTGATCGGAAAGTTGAAAAATTGAAAATATGGGTGTGGGAACCACATTTGATTGAAACGACCTCAGATGGAAAATTCAACTTCGCCAGCAAATCCGGAATATCGATTTTAGTGTGTTGGCATGTTTGGTATGATTTGACTGATTTTAAATCTCATTTTGACCCTCGGTTTGGAAAATTGTAATTTCGAGTTTCGGGGGTCAATTTTGTGAAAATGATTTTTTTTTGAAAATTTGATATCGTCATCACGTCCGGAACATTGAATTTGGTATAGTTACATAGTTCGTTTGTATAATCGAACTCCAAACGAATCTCGAGCACCCCATCGAAGTCCATTCGACTTGAGGGGAAAAATCTGCACTAAATGTTGCAGAATTTTCTGCAATAAATACAGTTTTTTCATCCATTTTGGCTCATTTTGCTCATTTTCATCTTGCTTCTTGAGAGTTAAACCTAATATAGTGTGTGAGTTTAAAAGTAGAGCTTGTATGAGTTTGGGAAGCTAGATTAACACCTTTTTCTTGATTTCATTACGGATTAAAGGCAAGAATTCACCCCTTTTCTTATTAATTTCTTGATAAATTCCTCAAAACCCCAAAAATCTTAAGACATGATTTTAAACCCAAATTTCACCCCTTTCACTTGTATAATATTTTTATCTTATAATTACTAGTTTCTCATCAATTTAACCTTCAAAACAACTCCGATTCTAGATTTTAACCCAAATATCAAAGATTTTAGCCGATAAAGCTCAAAAATGATTTTTCTTCGATTTGAACTCCATTTTTTACTCGATTTAACTTGGGTTTTCAGATGTAGGTTCCTAAAAATATGGGGAACATGTTTTTCAACTAAAGTTTCAATTTTGCCCTTGTTTTTTCGGAAACCCATTTTGGGGGTCCGTTTTGATCCAAAACCAAAGTAGTCAATATGAGTGTTATTGGTTTTGTCTTGACGCGTAGATTTTATATTTGATATTTTTAGTAGAGTTTGGAATTTTTCATGAAAATTAAGGTCGCGGGTTCAAGTGTAGCAGACCGGTTTCGGATTTCGAGGTAGGTTATGGCTTTACTCTTCAGAGTGGACTGGGCCGGGTTCTGGTTCTTTTCGCATTGTTATGATTATTAATATGGTTTGAATTCGTTCTATAAACCTTACCGTGGGATATTTCTGTCTTTTCTTCTTTTTGTATTAGTTTGGGTGATAGGCTTACTTGTCAAGGTACACGATAAGTGCTATCATGACCCTTATTTTTAGGTCGTGATAATAACATATATTATTTGAAATAAAATAAAAAATATTATAAATCACAATAATTAAGAACATAATATAAACTTATACATGTAGAAAAAATTGATTAACGGTTGAAATTTTATCTATGCCATATAAATTGAGACAGGGAGAATACTCATATATTATTGAAAAATAATGTAAAAGACATAATAAATCGCATAATTAACAACTTAAAAATTTTTAAAATATAAAATATTTTACTGAGTCTCGAAATTATACCAGCATCATTTACATTGAAACTAAAGAAAAAAAAATATTATAAATCAAAATAATTAAAAACATAAATTATTTTTAAAATTTAAATTGAGATAAAAAAAAATATATACTAAGCCCATGCTGACACTGGCAATCGATATCTAGTATTTCATATAAAGGAGATTTGACAAAAACAAAATCAATTTTGTAGATTCTTAATTGTTTCATAATTATTCATTATTTACTTTATATCTATATATATTATAAGAGATATTTGACAAGAAAAACAATTTTGTAAATTATTAATTCTTTCATATTTATTCCATATTAATTTCATATAAGGGTAAAAAATAACTAAGTATAATTTCTATTGGATTAAAACTATTAATATTGACTCTTATTGGATGAAAACATCTAAGATTTGTCCTTAAATAGTCTTCTTGAATTTTATACCATAAATATATTAAAAGTGTAAAAGATATTAGAAATGTTGTTTGAATTTTTTTCCCTTCATTAAGAGTCTTTACTTTAGACAAAATCATCTTTTCACTATTTTTTTTTAATATTTAAGAGATAAAAATTAATTAAATATATTTATGGTAAAACCCTTCTTTATTAAAAGTCATCAGAATTAATGTCAACTAATACTTTTTTCATTAGTTTAAGAATTCTAAATCAACTAAACTATATTTTAAGAAGATTTGAAATGTCTAGAAATAAATATAAAAACATTATAATAAGAAAAATTTAAGACGTATCAAATTTTTTAAAAGTTTTGAGTAAGTAATAAGAATGTAATCAATGATTTTGTAAATATTTGACTTTAAAGAAAGAAAAGATTTTAAATATAGAGGGAAAAAAGAAAAAAAACTGCGCCACAAATATGATTCAAATTTATGCGTCTTTCTTAACATCTTGCGGCAAAGGAAAAAGTTAGTATATGGCAAACGCAAAAGTGATGATCCAACAATTACTTAAAACCTTTGATGCTAAAATAGATATATGCTTACACTAAAATATATGTTTATGTTTAAGCCTTAAGAAACCTTTCAAAAGTGATTAAACTTTTACATTGCATTAAAAATCTCCACAGTAGATAATATTATTTAATTTTAAATAATCAAATGTTGGACGTGCGAGGCACGCGCGATTAAACTAGTAATAAAAATGAAAAAAAGAAAAAAATTATATATATAATAAAAGATAATGTTCTGACCTATAATTAAGCCAATCAACATCTTGAACCAACTACCTGACATTTGATTAACAAAAAAAATAATTTTATAGATTATTAATGATTTCATATTTATTTCACATCTATATATAATAAAGGAGATTTGAAGCAAAAAATATTATTTCTTAGATTATTAATTATTTCATATTTATTCCATTTCATTTCATATTTTGGTTAAAAAAACAACTAATTCTAACTTCTATTGGATAAAAACTAATAAGATTGACTTCTATTAGATTAAAATAACTAAGATTTGTCCTTAGATAGTCTTCTTGAATTATATATTTTTTAAGAGATAAAAAGAAAAAATATATCAAAAATTTCTTGAATTAGATATATTCATACTTTTAGTTATTTCATATTTATTTAATATCTCTCTATATATAATAAAAGAGAATTGCTTAGCCTATAATTATGCCAAGTGGCTTTTTAAGAATTGGCTACTTGTAATTTAACCAAAAAAAAAATAAAATTGCAGATTAAACTGTTTCATATTTATTTCATATCCATATAAATAATAAAGAATATTTGACCAAGAAAATAATTTGTAGATTATTAATTGTATCATATTTATTTCAAATCTCTATATATAATTAAGGTGAATACCCTAGCCTATTACTTTGTCAAGTGACTTCATAGGAACTAGCTACTTCACATTTGACAACAAAAAAATAATTTGATAGATTGTTAATTGTTTTTCATATTTATTTCATATCTATATATACAATGTAGGAGATTTGGCAAAAAATAATTTTGTAGATTACTAATTGTTTCATTTTTATTCTATATATATTTCATATCTATATATAATAAAGAAGATTTGGCAACTAAAAATTTGTAGATTATTAACTGTTCAGATTTATTTTATATCTATATATATGTTATAAATGAGAATAGTCTAGCCTAAAACTATGTCAAATGGCTTCTTTTTTCATTTTGATTTTCCATTTGGTGTCCGGTACCCGCATTAGAGCCTGACTAATCCGGATTCGCATCGGGTAGGGCCCTATTAGGGGGGTAGCGCTCCCTACCAAGGATTTTTCCATTCCCAGGCCTCGAGACAGAGACCTCTGATTAAGGGAGGAGAAGCCCCATCCACTGCACCACATCCTTTAGTGGTTCCAGGTGGCTTCTTGAGAACTAGTTACTCGACATTTGACAACCAAAAAACTTAATTTGTATATTATTAATTATCTTATATTTCATATTTATTTCATATCTATATCCTACAAAATCCTTGATTTTACTAACTATTTTCTAGAGGGGGATTTATTCCTACTTTTCACTTTTAAATGAATTCTTTTTCTATGGGAGTCGTACCACCCTATTTAATGATTTATGGGCTTTCTAAACTAGATGAGCTATTTTGAAAATGTAATCAAGGATGATTTTGGCCCATTATTAATTCACTCTTTTACCACTAATATTTACTTTGATCGAGAGAGATCTGACTCTTCTACGATATTATGCAAAATTAGTTTTGAACTTAACCTCGGGCAATGGATTTCCAGATTTACATTCTTTTAGTCACGGTTCAAGTCCGTACACTTATTATACTCTCCAGTACTAAATTAAGTAGTTTGTTTCGATCGTTATTAGAAGTCCTAGTTTATGACCAACTAGTGTATAAAGATATCTCGAATCTCCTATGGGCCCCTTCATCATTAAAATACAGTGTTTGAGAAGGATGATCGCCATAGGTCTTGCCTTTGTAAGCTACTGAGTTGGAGGAGGTGTATAAACTTGGTTCATTATGGCACTCGAATTGGATATGGTATTATCAATTTTTCTTGCATTCATTTATTCATATACATCACCTATCACTAGTATAATTGCTTAGTACTTATGTATATTAGTCTTATGGGGAGGGGGGTTGTATAGGTATAAGTTGTTGTTGTTGTTTGTTGAGTGATTGCTTGCACCTTTAGGGCTTATGGAGGCCCGTGTTAGGTTATTATTTTTCCAAAATAGTCGGTTACTTTATTATTGGTTATTATGGTTAGTTTATGACAAGATGGTTAAGGACTCGCAACCAAGTTTTTTGGTACATTTCTTAAGCCTTTCTTTCTCATAGTAAGATATGTTATAGATAGATTATCTCATGTTTAGTCATCCTTCGATTGGATTCTTTGTTATGCCAGTATTAGCTTTCATTCTTGGTTATGAGCCCTGAGATGTTAGGTTGGCTCTTTCAGGTTATTACCTTTGAGTTTGCTCATTGAGTGATCTACCTCGGGCCATCAATATCATATGCTCTACTGAAATAGATTTCGTGTAAAACCAGCTAACCTTTAATCTGCAATAATGCGTGACAATGAACTCCATCCTATTTCAGTTAGGACTGTATATATTCATGTTGTATATGTATCTCTTGGCCTTGTATTACTACTATATATCATTCTTTAACTCTTTATTTGTATATTTACGAGTGATATATGGTATTACACTTTTGTTCTTGATTACTGTTAGAGTAGGATAGTTTATCCTCACTGATGCATTAGTCTTATTATGTTTAGTTTTCTTGGATAGTTTCCTGTAGTTATATTCTAATTTACATGTTATTTATACTTTCGTTATCTTTAGAGCTCAGTCGACTGATACCAAGTGAGAATCATGTGTTTGGTACTCATAGTATACTTTTGTAGACAACAAATCCTAGTACGAGTTTTTGTTGTTGATGTGTATATCATGCAGAGCATCCATGAATCAGAGAATTGGGATAAGCTCCTAACGTTCAGAATATTCTTGCTCTACCTCTTATTGTTACAATGGTCTATATTTTGTATCTAGAGATATCTTTGTATATATATTTATTTTGTATTTCACTTGTACTTCTATTGTTTTAGAATATCTTATACTGACTTCACCGAGTTTTGGGAATACATTGACCTTCTTCTTGCTTTCTTTTTCCTTGTCATTTAGTGTTGCTTTCACCACTCTTATTTGTCCATTACAAGTTGTTCCGAACCATGGGTTGGCTTACCGACTCGTGAATTATAGTAGGTGCCATCATGATCTGAGAAATTGAATTATAATAGTTTGATTTCAGTTTAATGAAAAAAACTATTAAAACTTATTTCATTCATGATAGCCCTCCCATTATCATTCGTGTATGTTCACAAGGATTGTGAAATGGAGGAAATTTTCATAAATAAATAATGATATTAGAATTCAATTTTTATAAATATAATAAATGTTGGTGAAATTATGATAAACTTACAACTGAAAATTACAAGTGAAGAAAATAAAAAGAATATCTTCTTCTTCGACTGAGGCTCGGATATCTCGCTCCCTTTAAGGATATTCAAGTCCACTACAGCAAATATTTCACCTGTCCAGAAATAGTCTTCTTGACTTGTTCCATCCAGGATACAACATCCTTTCTCACTAAGAACAACTTAACAACTCTGGACAAAGTTGAGTTCAAAGCTCCACAAAAAGAACACCTCCCTTCAACTAATAAACTCTTTTTTTACTAACTTTTTTTTGAACTCTATATCATCTTATGTGTCCCAAAACCATGTAAGACCACCTCTATTTATAGGTGAAGAAATCTTCCATGCAATGAATAAGAAGAATAAATGGTAAGATTAATAGAATAGAGGTTACAATGGTTACAAGAGTTACAACACATAAAGAGTAGGGTAATAGAGGAATAAAGAGAGAAACAAGAGTTACATAAAACTTATGTCCACATTCTATCCCACTAAATATTGTGATTAAAGACATAAATAAACTCAAATGAATGGTGGTTAAAAGCTCAAAGAAACAGTCAGTCAACATGAAAGAAATGTTATTATATGCCTTAAACAAGGCAATTAACTCCAAAGAAGTAACAACTTATAATTTCATAGTGCAGAAGAGATGTCCAACAATTTACTACATGCTTTCAAACGTTTCCAGTGATGCATTACAAGAAAAATTGTAACAGAAAGAGTAATTCACCATTATGCTACATAAACTCCTAAACCATGCATAGTAATATTAAATAATAATAATATTAATAATAATAATAAAATACTAAAATAACATCAACCCCCCACTCATTTTAATATTTATAAGAGAGTCTATTAGTCAAAGAACGACTACTATCATAATGAAGGTGTACTTTGCATTGAACCTCCACTTAGTAAAACAGTATTTTTTACTCCAAAGTCGCAGTGGTTTCAGACTTTAACTATGACTGCTTAGGGGATAAAAATTTACTTCGTACACATAATAGTCAAGGGGTTGACATGAGCTTTATATCCAGCACATTACGGCCTCGTTGTGTCCCGGTTTTAATGAGTGTCTTTTTGAGAATGAGCCTAATTCTTATAGGAAACGGCCTACCTCCATACTTACATAGGTGAAATTCATCGAGAGTGCTTTTCTAATTTATCACCCCACTAATACGAGCTACAAATTTTAATTAAGAGTTTTTTAAACTCAACCTTACCATCTGTAACACCCCACGTTTTCGGGCTGGAATTCGAACCGTTGTTCCTAAGTATACAAACCCGAACCCAATGATTTTATGTCTATATATGTGTGATGATCAATACTATAGTATGAAAATTTCCATTTATATCAGTCAAGGTCATAAAAATCTCCAGACTCAAAGACGAGTTGAGAACACTTCTTTTGATTAAGTTTTAGTGAACATTTCATCCTTGTTCAACTTTAAACTACCATTGCTCCTTGTACATAATGAGTTCCATGAACTAATATATATCAAATGAAAGATATTTGAATCTTCTTTCCAACACATTTGGTTTAACCTTAATCGGATATCGGAGCGAGAATTTATAACTATTTTACTCTAGTATGTCAGTCTGTCAACTAAGTGACGACCTGAGCTGAAGGGCCATCACTTATTTGACGACTTATCAGCCCAAGTCGTCAGACTTAGGAAGAAAATCATCAATTCCAAATTCTATGTCATGGCCTGAGGTGACTGGTTTTCACCTAAGTGATAACTTATCAACCCAAGTCGTCACCCATGAAATTCAGCAATTCCTATTTGGATTTGAAGGGGTATTTTGGTCCTTTGCCTCACCTCCCACGACTTAAATCGCACATTAAACCCTATTAAGTGATAAAATATCAGTTTCTCATCACTCATAATCCTCTCTACTCTCAAGAACAATAAAATTAGGGCTTCCTCTCAAGATCATCTCCCAAGAACAAGATTCAAGCCCTTTTTCAAGAAAACCAAGAAATTATAATTCCCAATCCAAGAACGTTCAAGAAAGGTTAATTCTCTTTCAAGATCAAGGTGTTAAGGTATGCTAGATATTCATCCATGGGTTCTTTCCACCCATGGAGTCCAAGAACTTAATTTCAAATTCAAATTTATGATTATTATGATTTTTAACCATGACTTTCAATTCTATACCATGTTTACACGTAATTATTGTTGTTATTTAACCCCACATGTTTGAATGGTATTGTTCATTGATTTAAGCTTTAATTGGTGATTTTATTATTAAAATCATGCTATTACTACATGTTTTAAAATTAATCCTATGCTTAGCTTAGTCCATGCATTGCAAGTGTTTGATGAAATGCCTACAAGAATGAGTTTTTAATAAATGCTTGCATATCATGTCCTAAAGTTTTTAGTATGATATTTCTATTATTTATATCGAGTCCTAAAGGTTATGAATACCCAAAATTTAGTTGTTTACATAGTTTAAGTATTTTCAGAATATTTTCAGATAAACCATGAGTCTTTTCATCCAATTAGTCATCATAATCAATCATAATCAATTTAAGGTTAATAATTACCCCAGAATATGTATGCACTATCGTTTTTAACATACCATGACATGAGCTTATCAGTTATCAGTGCCTGCACCAGTTAGTAATTCAGTGTCTTTTAGTTGGGAGTAGGATTTAGCACGGAGTGGAAAGTATGTATTCAGCACATCCTACTTTCTCAGAAACTATGTGTCATCGTAGGTCTAATGGCCTCGCCAGAGAGTGTCTCCCTTTGCCCAATATGGGCTCAGTTTTGTGATCCCTATAGTTCAGGTTATATTTTGATGTCAGGGATAGAATATCCCTCTTCCACGTGGGTCAGACGTTGGACTTCATGATAACTCACATGGTCACAGTCTCAGTCCAGTATTCAACTCAGTAATTCAGTTTTAGTTTTGCTTGACGATAGAATATAGATATTAGTTACTCATTTATCAGTACTCAGTATTTTAGTTTTCAGACTATATTTAGAACATGTTTTTATGCTTGGTCATGCATTCTCAGTCTTTACAGATTTCATGTATTTTTACTCAGCACTTCATGCTCTATATTTAGTCAGTTACTATGCATGCATATGAAACCATGAATATTATCCTAACCTCATTTAGCATACCAGTACATTTAAAGTACTGATCGCATACTCATTTTTTGTGCTATGATGTTTATATCATAGGTTCGAACACTTAGGTTCCCAACCGTACCTAGTTATCCCAGTGGACCGGTAGCAACAACAATGGTTTGTCCTCATGTTTCGAGGACCAATTATGTTATTTTAGTTTTTCTGTTTTAGTAGACAGTCAAAGTTAGTTGGTGGCTTGTCCCATCAACTCTTTAGTTATTCAGTTAGAGGCTTTCAGACTAGTATAGATAGTTAGTCAGCTTTCAATTGTTATTATCAGTGTTGTTTTACATAGATCATAAGAATTATGACTTAAACCTTATGGTGATTTCATTTAAATTCTGCAAAATAAATCTTTTGATTTTAGTTTTATTTAGTGCTCACAGCAGGTACCAGCTTGTGGTCTTTCCGGATTATAAGCACTGTATGATGATTAGGGTGTACTCTCGGGTCGTTACAAACTTGATATCAGAGACTAAGGTTTTAAAGTGTCCTACGAAGTATGAAAGGTGCATTGAGTAGAGTCTTGTCCATGGGTGTGAAGAGTGCCACACCGATGGACAGGAGGCTTCGAGACATTTTAGGAAAAGTTTTCCTTCTTTCGTATCTTAGCTCATGCTATAGAAATGTCTTCAAAGAAAGTTATATAGATTCTTATCTTGCTCTATTCATGCCATCTCTACCTTTTTTATGAGGTAACTGAAATAGTCAAGCTCAAATCCCTATAGATAAAGATTTCTCAAAAGTCCCTACACACGGTAATGGGATTGCATGTGGGAATAATAGAATCCCATCAGTTCCCTTATGTTCTATACTTTAAAATTGTTCATGTCATGTGAAAAAATATGAGTTCTATTTAAACTCTCTTCTTAACTCATCCTTCTTTCCATATACATAGAATGCCTCCCAAAAAAATAATAGAGGGAGGAATGGGAATCAGTCTGCACCTCTTCCTGTTCAGGAAAATCCCCTGAATGAGCATGTCTCTCATGGAAAATTTAGAGTTGACTCCCCTACCTTATCTCTCTTAGTAGCAGCTCACAATAATCAGCAGTTTGTTATCATACCTAGGCTTAAAGTTCAGGCTTAATAGATTGAGGTGGGGAAGCGTAGGGAGAAAGAAAGAAAGAGTAAGAGGGCTAAGACAGGTAGATTTAATTTTGCTCAGTTGGAGGGTAGTAACCATTCTTAGTTGAGCCAGAAGTATTTATCCCCATTTCCGTCTTAAGCTAGTATACCAGTACCAAAGTTTAAGAATGACACTCGGAAGGGGCGTTATGTTCCAAAACCCAGGGTAATGTGAGCAGTGGTTGTACCCATCCGCTTTGTGGAGAATGTGATAGAAATCACCTAGGTGTATGTAAAGCTGGAAGTGAGTAATGGATCAGAGAGAACGGGATTGGGTCAGTCTAACCGTTCTCCAGTCTCATCTGGTCACCCAACTCAGTCGGGTGCCTGATGTTAGGCATATTTACACGCCTAAAGCACCTTAATTGACCCATATTTTAGCTAAGTTTTGAGGACAAAATATATAATTCTTGCACTTTTAGTCCTTTTTCCTATAAGTGAGCTAACCAACGTGATTATCAAGTTTTCAAGTATAAATGATGAAGATTTCAGCATTTTATGGACTGGTTGACGCCAAAGGAAGCTTCACGTAAGAAGGAAGGCAGCTTTTGGAAGCCGATGGACTAAAAGTGATGCATGGAGAAATTGTCCCGGGCAAAAACAACATTTCTAAAGACTTGGAGGATCAGCAGTAACTTAGTAGGATTAGGACAAGTATGCAGTAACCCAGTAGGACTAGGACAAGGATAAAACCCCTATTTCAATAGGACTAGGATATGGATGTTATATAAACCCTATTTTGCTGAACTTTTCAGCATCCCCTTTTCTATTCCTTCCCATTCTAATTAATTCTTATTGATTCATTCATTAATTCAAGTCTTTTTCATTCAACTTCTGCTCCTAATCCACGTTACAATTTTTAACAGAGAAAGACGCTAACTCGTGGGAAATACCTAGAGGAAAAACGTCAACCTTGTTGTGATGCCACACTCCTATCCAACGTGTGATCATTCTAGTTTTGCTATGATGCTGATGCTTATTGTGATCTCCGTTGCACTCATGAGTAGCTAAACTTCTCTGTTAGGGTTATGGAAGCCTTATGATATACTATCTATTGCTATGAGTTTGTGAATTCTTGATACGTATGCTGCTTATATCATTACTCTCTTCATCTTAATTGAATTCTTGTGGTTGCAAACATATAGAATACGCCAGTATAGCATTAACTTGTTCGAAAGAAAAGTTACATGTATGGAAAAGAGAGAATGACAAGGAAATAGGGCTACCAACCCCTATTTAAAAGTTAGTGCCATAACTGGATTAACCTCTTGTAGCATTCGTACCATTAGATACGCTTTAAGCTCGAAAGAGTTAAAGTGAGATAATCTGTGATGGTCGAAAGACGCTAGGATTTACCATAGAATACGAATCTCTATAAGCGCATGCATGTCGGAATTCCGCATAACTCATAGCCAATAGATACGTAAAACTCATAAGGTTGACATAACCCTAACTTACAATTCTCATTGATTTAAATCTTTCTAAACAAAATATTCCGTTTTTACTTTGCTATTTTGATACTTTTATTTCACGCATAAAATCCCCCCTTTTTCCGAAGAACCTTCACCAAAAGTATACTAATCGTTGCATACTTAGTGATCGAGTATTCCCTGTAGGATTCGACACCCAACCCAGTTGGGTTCTATATTTGACGACGACCGCTTACACTCTTACGAGAGCTGTAGTTTGAGCGTTATCAAATTTTGGCGCCGTTTCCGGGGAATACGGTTGTCAACTAACTTTGTGATAATTACTAGACCCTTTGGTCAAAGATTCTCGTACTTTACTTTTAGTTGTTGTTTTTATTTTCTGCAGGTTTTTGTTTAGTGCATGCCAAATACTCGAAGTTCGGGACAACCATTATTACCCATAAACCCTGAACCGTAACTTATTGGAAGGATGGATGCACAACATGATATTGAGAGAAGGGCTGCTCAACAAGAGCAGGCTAGACTAGCTATGTTGGCTGCTGCCCAAGTACATCAGCAGAATATTGATAACCCTGGGCGGGCAACAAATCCTGATGATGAGGGCCTAGGTGATGACGAGTTACTAAACCCTAGGCGTGATGCTGAGGTGGTGACACCTGCAAACAGAAGAGATCGTCAAGCTAGATTGAGGCCTGATCGCCGAGCTATGCAGATTGCCAACTATATCTATCGATCTTAAATGATGTGTTGGTGAAGGTTTCCACCTTCATCTTTCCTGCAGACTTTGTTATTTTGGATTGCGAGGTGGATTGTGAAGTTCCCAAAATCTTGGGATGCCCTTTCCTCGCAACTGGAAGTGTGCTTATTGACATGAGAACTAATGAGCTTTTATTTCAGTTGAATGACGAAGTGGTCTATTTTGATATATGCAAAGCAATGAAGCATCCCGAAGATATGGATATGTTCTCTGTAGCTAAAGTTAATTATAAGGATGACACAGAATTATCGGTAGAAAAGTAGCTTACTGATGAGTCACTATCTGATGAGCTGCTGAATTTTGAGCGTGAGGAGGCTCAAGAACATGAAAAAACTATGTGTGCTCTAACAGAAATAGGGTCCTATTCTCATACTCCTAAGCAGCCGGACCTTGATCTTAAGAATAAACCGTCACCAACAACAAAGACTTCCATTGAAGAACCCCCAGTGCTAGAATCGAAAGAGCTTCCTAATTATCTAAGGTATGCGTTCTTGGGAAGTGGAAATACACTTCCTATGATTGTGGCGGATGATTTAAGTGAATAGCACGTAGAGGCTCTCATCTATGCTCTGAAAAGATACAAGAGAGCTATGGGTTGGATTATTGATGATATAATTGGTATCCCTCCTGGGATATGTATGCACAAAGGGCATCTCAAAGAAGATTACATGCCTACAAGTAAGCCTCATTGTCGTCTGAATCCATTCAGAAAACGATCCAGCATCTATCTCGATGAAGTCTAAGTAATCGAGATAGCTATGTCGTGCTGCGATAATAAATCAAGCACTTGATGGGAGGCAACCCATCGTTTTTAATTGTTTTTGTTGTTTTTGTTTTCCTAGGATTTTGTCGAGCCACGACCAAAACTAAGGCTCTTGATGGGAGGAAACCCATCGTTCTAATCGTTTTTGTTGTTTTTGAGTAAGTGTAGGTACAAGAGGTGTAAAGGAGGAAATTGGTTTCAAATTTTGAGTTGGAAGCGGTTCATGTTGAAGGTGGTAAGTTAGGAATGAAGAAGAAAAGGCTATGGGTTAGGCATTGCCTATGAAAATCTAGGCAACGAACAAGGCAAGGCCTACGTAAATCTAGGCAACGAACAAGGCATGGCCTATGCTATGGCCTAAGCTCTCAGAATCTAGAATGTCATAGCATAGGCACCGCCTATGCCCAACAATGCTATAGCATAGGCGCCGCCTATGCAAAAGCCTTTGATCTTGGATTCTACAATGCCATGGCATAGGCGCCGCCTATGCCCAACAATATCATAGCATAGGCGCCGCCTATGCTCAACAATGCTTTGCAAAAGGCGCCGCCTATACCAAGCATAGGCAAAGCATTAGGCGCCGCATATGCTCACTTTTAGTCTCCAAATCTGATTCCAAATGGGTCAAAACCCGACCCAAGCTTTTCCTATAAATAGAACCTTAGTCTTAAAACAAAAACTCATTGCAAATCCAACCTAAGCGCCGCCTACCACTCCAAATTCTCTCAAAAATTTTCTTTTTTCTCTTTTAACTTTGCAAGAACATCTTCCAAGGCCATCAACCAAGTAAGTACTTCTTTGATCTTCTTTTATATTCCGTAGTCATTACAATACTACGCCTATAATGATTCGTTAAATCTTGAAGTAGTCTTGGTGATTCTAATATGTTGATTTGTTGTGATACAACTAAGTAAGTGAACGAATACGTAAGGGTATTCTAGTCTTTGTTCCGATTTGTAGTTGATTGTTATACACTGTCATCTTGTTGTGGAATCGAAATGGTAAAGTTAATCACATAATCATGTAAGTTGAACGTTGGAATATCTTGAATGGCTCGATCATAATTGAATACAAGCATGAGATGTTGTGATTATTTCTACACCATAAACTTGATTCGATCTCTACGTGGTTATCTTGTTCCAAAAGTGCATTAATGAAAAGCATAAAGCATGGAAAAGATTACATGAAATAGAGTTGAACAAGATAGTTAAGATGACATGAAAAGTATGACTGCACTGAATATATTGTTGGAACATAACACCAAATTGTATGGCAATGAAATCTGAATAATCGACATCGTTCACCTAATTAGTTGTGCCAATGAATTAAGTGTGGGGTGGTGCCACTGTTGTTTGTCTGTCAACTGAATCTTACCAACATGAGTCTAATATGACTTTGTATTCAGGCTCAATGGCACCAAAAAGTCGACCAAGAAAGGAAAAAGCATCCACCTCACAGAAAGGGCAAAAAAGAGGAAGAAAAGAGCAAGTTGAATCCTCCTCACTACAGATACCTCGCCGCATATTTGGAATAAAATGGGTCCTAGAGGAGGAAGGCAAGGAGTGGTATAGGAACAACAAAGTAAACAAATATGTTCATGTGGAGTTGATACAAAAAGAAAGCCTAGCAAAGAAAGAACCTCGCATATTAGCCAAGATAATGGCTTTACATCTTGATTTCATTTTTTGAGATATGGGAGAATGCAATCTTGATCTAACAAGAGAATTCTATGCCAATTGGTCTCCAAAGACTACAGGGAGCGAAGTAAAGATTAGAGGCCAAGTTTTGCAGCTAAATACAGAGTTCTTCAACTCTTTTCTAGGCTTGCCATCTGTTGATCCATCACTACTCAAGGAGATTTATAATAGACCTCCGTACAGGGCAATCAGACACACACTGTGCGGAACAAGATCAATGGCACATTGGAGCAGACACAAGGATACCGGTCGGCACAACACCTTCCCATATGCCTCCTTGAATAGGGAAGCTCGGATATGGTTGCGAATAGTCAACTCTTGCCTGATTCCAGGGACACAGTACACAAAGATAACACAAGATAGAGTGTGCTTGGTGTACGCATTGATGACAAACGTCCCCATCAACATTGGGGCGATTATTCGATCTTCAATGCGTAAGGCTAGGCTGCACAAGAGGTCCCACTTCAGTTTTCGCAATCTGTTGACTGCAATATTGAGGAAGGAGGACATCGAAGAGGAACCTGCAGATCATAAGCTTCCATACAACCCAAAGAAGGTTGACCTTACAAAGGTTAAAGATGCTGAATCTATGCATGGAGCCAACCTTATCACTGCAGAAAGACATGCTCGCGACGAAAGCTTCTTTCGCCATTTATATGGCATAACGAGGTTCACCATGATGAGCGGGGGTCGTGTTCCAACTACTTCTGAGCTCCGACAGTTGTATTATGACTACCCAATGAATGAGCATGCGAGGGCTATGTGTGGAGTAGGTGTATATTTTGAGGAACCTCTTGATGAAGATGTGCCAACCGATGATGATCGCCGACTGCTAGACTCTGACGTGGAGGAGAACTCTGATGACAACGACTCTGATGATGATTCCGATGCAGGGGGTATGACCCCAGATATAGAGGAGGAGTCCGACTAAATAGGTTCTTCTTATTTATCTTCCACTGAGGGCAGTGTGTCCCATCTAAGTGTGGGGTGCTGGTATTTGTATGCTATACTTCTTTATCTGCATTTGCATTTATTTATGTTTTTTAGTAATTAAATTTTTTTTTAGTTAAACTTTGCATGAAATTGTTCTGATAAGCGGCATGGTATTATGATAAGAGTTTGTGATAAAATTATTACTATTGAGACATTTAGGCTCTAAGTGTGACTCACTATGTGATAAGTGTATGGTTTATTTCATTCATCTGTTGGGTCAAGAGTCTATACTGCTCCCAATAAAGTTGACCATGTGCCTTTTGTGTGTGATATTATAGTATGTTCTGTGTTTGTGGCTGATGCTAGAACTTGCCTGGTGTGTATGTAAAGCGAAATAAAGAGTGTAAGTTTAGGAGATGATTCAGGCATTTCTTTGGCAGCCTATAATTGTTTACCTTCTTTTGACCTACTCGTGTACATTTACCTTAGTTAAACCCCTTTGAGCCTTTAGCTATTTTCTTTGATAGCCTCATATGTAGCCTAATCCAATTTTGTTTCAAGACCATAATTTGATCCTAATTCCTAAGCGCTTTAAATTGTAAAGTCATGTGACAAAATAAGAGGAGATTGGGTAAGAGTGATGCCTTAGAGTGTATTGGTACTTGAATTTGTTATGAAAAAGAGTGGCTATCGTAGAGGTGTGTTATAAAAAAAGAAGAAAAGAAAAGAAAAAGAAATAGAAAAAAAAAAGATAAATTGTGTTTATGATCAAATAAAAAGATAGTTATGTTTGAATGTCAAAATAAGATAAAAAGGGGTGGTAGATGAAAGAAAGGTAGAAGAGTTATTTAAAAGAGAGAAATTAATGACATAACGCAGTGTATTAAGGAGCTTAGGGAACTTAGTCACTATTTCTGGCCAAAATAGTCCTACCTGTCCCTTAGCCTACATTACAACCTCTAAAGACCTAGTTGATCCTAAGCTTAGCATTCTGATATTTAATGGAGAATTACACTAAGGGCAAGCCTATGGTCATCAGTTGCAACATATGAATTCTTTGTGAGAGTGAGAACAAGGAGAATATTGTACCCATGATTCGAAAAATACAAAACTTGTGAGTGATTATGGGTGATATCTTGTGTGAGACACACATGGTTAATGATTATTGGGTAGTTTTGTATGATTCGCTATGCCTTAACTTGTGGATACGAATTAACCATCATCACGAGTCTAGGTTGGAGGTTGAATTGTTTCTAGTAGTGATCAGAAAACTACTCTTTGTTAATAATTGTCGTGCCTGTCTTGATGAATATTTTGTGCTGTTACTGTGAAACCCTAAGTAGATGTTTACATGGACATGATATTTTGTTCGAGGACGAACAAAACTTTAAGTGTGGGGTGTTGATGTTAGGCGTATTTACACGCCTAAAGCACCTTAATTGACCCATATCTTAGCTAAGTTTTGAGGACAAAATATATAATTCCTGCACTTTTAGTCCTTTTTCCTGTAAGTGAGCTAACCAACATGATTAGCAAGTTTTCAAGTATAAATGATGAAGATTTCAGCATTTTATGGACTGGTTGACGCCAAAGGAAGCTTCACGTAAGAAGGAAGGAAGCTTTTGGAAGCCTATGGACTGAAAGTGATGCATGGAGAACTTGTCCCAGGCAAAAACAACATTTCTAAAGACTTGGGGGATCAGCAGTAACTTAGTAGGTTTAGGACAAGTATGCAGTAACCAAGTAGGACTAGGACAAGGATAAAAACCCTATTTCAATAGGACTAGGATATGGATGTTATATAAACCCTATTTTGCTGAACGTTTCAGCATCCCCCTTTCTATTCCTTCCCATTCTAATTAATTCTTATTGATTCATTCATTAATTCAAGTCTTTTTCATTCAACTTCTGCTCCTAATCCACGTTACAATTTTTAACAGAGAAAGACGCTAACTCGTGGGAAACACCTAGAGGAAAAATGTCAACCTTGTTGTGACGCCACACTCCTCTCCAACGTGAGATCATTCTAGTTTTGCTATGATGATGATGCTTATTATGATCTCCGTTGCACTCATAAGTAGCTAAACTTCTCTGTTAGGGTTATGATAGCCTTATGATATACTATCTATTGCTATGAGTTTGTGAATTCTTGATACGTATGCTGCTTATATCATTACTCTCTTCATCTTAATTAAATTCTTGTGGTTGCAATTCTCATTGATTTAAGCGCATGCATGTCAGAATTCCACATAACTCATAGCCAATAGATACGTAAAACTCATAAGGTGGACATAAACCTAACTTACAATTCTCATTGATTTAAATCTTGGTAAACAAAACATTCCATTTTTACTTTGCGATTTTGATACTTTTACTTCACGCATAAAATCCCCCCTTTTTCCGAAGAACTTTCACCAAAAGTGTACTAATCGTTGCATACTTAGTGACCGAGTATTCCCTGTGGGATTCAACACCCAACCCAGTTGGGTTCTATATTTGACGACGACCGCTTACACTCTTACGAGAGCTGTAGTTTGAGCTTTATCAGCGCCACTTCCAGTGCAACTAGTAGACAACGTTAGAACAGGCTATATGAACTTCAGTCCCGACAGGATTAGGAAAGTTCTCTTAATATGGCTATGGGTACGCTACAAGTCCCTCAACTTCATGTTTATGCTTTGTTATACCCTAGAGCTTCACTTTCTTTTATAACCCCTATATAACTGTTTATTTCGGAGTTAGCCCCAAAACTTTAGCAGAGCCCTCATCAATGTCTACCCAAGTAGGTAAACCTAGTTTGGCTAGACGGGTATACAAAAATTTCCTGCTTGCAGTATTCCTGAAAATCACTTCAGTTGATTTTAGAAATAGAGTCGTTCAGTTTAAGTTTCCTGAAGAACCACTCAGTGAATGAAGGGGTAGTAGTACCTCAGTTCTTAAGAGTCAGACGTGTTTTCAGATTCCTTCTCAGAATCCTATGATAGCATATGATCTAGATTTATAAGCATAAAACTAGGAGTTTAGCAACAGTAGTGGAGTTGGGATTGTGTTATCTGAATTTGAGCAGATTATATTTCATGGGGCTAGTTGTATGAAAGCTAAATTAGTAGGCTTGAATCAGTGTATAGAAGAATTTAAGTTTGTTGATTTGAAACGTATGTTGTGGATGTGATATTTTTAGGTTATGATGAAAGTAGTATGGTTATTAAAGATTTGGGAATATCCATGTTATGTGTTAGAATCTAAGTTTGAATCTTTGAAGGTTGAGATAATAGAACGATGAGTTCAAAATTCTAAGTCAGTTAGTGTTTAAGTTATTGTCTGATGAATATTGGGGCTATAGAAAGTTAAGAGTTCTATCTTAGAAGAAAGTACTACCAGCAAGTTTTACATTATTGGGCATAGTCATTCAAGGTGAGTTTACTAATTATGAGTATTATTATCCCCAGATCCTAAACTAAGGTGGTGGTGGTTTAGTTTAAAGTTGTTGATTAATTGGTTCATAGACTTAGAATGATGGCTTTAAGCCAAGGGAGAGATGATATAACAATTAACTAAGTCAGGCTCTCAGATTCTAATAGTGATACAGTGTATTATAGACCATCAGTAGGGGGAGATGCCCAAACCATTCATATCTCAGTATAAAATTTTGTACGTTAGTTATCACGATAGTTACTCATTCCTTACATGTCAGCTCTATGATCATAGCTCATATTCATGCACACTATAAAAAATCATGTATGCTTACAGTTCCTAGTATAAGGAGTTCCAATTCACCCAGTAGTATGAATAATGTTCCATGAATTTAGAAACTACAAAACTCAGGTCATGCAACTCATGACTTATGTACTCATACTTTACGATATGTTCAGTTCCAGTAATCATGATACACTCTTAAAGATCATCAATATTCAGATTTATGTCATGTATATCCTCAGTTTAGATCTCTTGATGAATCCATAATGTTTGATACTCTATTACTTATGTCTCACTTCCGTGTCAAGTTATGTATAGTGTCCATTCATGCTTCAGGTCATCATGTTTAACCTTTCAGTTACCTCTCCTTATGAAATAATAGTAGTAATAGTCAATTGCTTAGATGAGAGAGAGTAACATTTTTTATTGAAGAAAGATGGTTGTATGCTCATCTTAGCTAAGGTTGTAAGTGTGAAGTGAAATTAAGGCTAAGTTTTTTATACATGTCATAGTTAGTCGAAAACTTTGTGTGTATTATCTTAGGGGCAACGCCTGAGAGTTTCATTGGTAAAGGTATTAGAGATTATGAGGAAGATACTTTGATGGGTGGTTGTTTAGAAGTTCTTATGTAGTTATGAAGATAGTTTTTAATGTCATGTAGGTGTAAGTAGATAGCTATACTTTGCATAAGTAGTTGGCTAGTAAGAAGTTGAATATAGTTGTTAAGGAGGTAATAAGAATTATTCATGAGATGAGAAGTTGTGAAAATGCTGGGTGTATTGAACTCATGACTCTGACTAGTATTACAATGTTATGTGTACATTTTATATATTCGAGTAGGCTTGAACACAGTGGGGGAATTCAGTCCAGCCCAGACCTCAGTAGATAGAGTTATCAGTGCCCATGTGAATATTTTAAATAGTCTTAGGTGAAGTGCAGTATTAAGGTAGAAGGTACAGTTGAGAGAGTATTCCTGGAGTATGTCTAAGCTTGAAAGTTAGTAGTTGTAGTGCATAAGGCTTAGTAGCTCTATCCTAGTTGATGTTTCTTAGGCCTGTGTTCTATATTACACAATTTTAGCCATGTTGTGATTTCTTATTCAGATGTCTTATTCAGACCATGCCAAGATCCTTTGCTCCCTAAGTCATTAGAATTTTATAAAAAGAGTGTCAAAGAAATACTCCAGTTAAGTATGATCTTTCAGTATGAGTTAGTTCGAATATCCAGTAATACGGTTTTGCAGTCGAGCAGAAAAGTTCTTATGGTTTTATCCTTCCTATTCATGAGGAAATTCCTTCACAACCATGCAAGTCATAAATTCAGTTAAGTTCACGCATCATGCATGAGTTCTAGATTCTAGATATTTATTCATGATTCGGTTCCTAAGTGTCCCATACATCATCTCAGTCTTTCCTTAGTAATTTAGCAAAGTCAGTTTCATTCAGGGGACCAACTATCCCAAGGGAGAGATATTGTAATAACCCAAGTTTTCATGTCCTAAATATCTCATATTTTCTTTAGGAAACCAGATCAAGCTGGAGGTAATAGTTACTCATAAGTTGACTCTCATTTTTTATCTCAGCCTTATAACCATTCTCATTTCAGTGCATGTATCCACGAGGCCAGCTCAGTTCGGGTATCATACCCAGACTCAGTTATGCAATAACATTTAGATTTATGTATGTTCAAGTTCATTATATGATCTCAGTTACCTTAGTATAGTAATCTCAGTCTAACAAGCCTCATACGAGGACGAATGTTCCCAAGGGGGAGACATTGTAACACCCCACATATTCGGGCTTGAATTTAAACCGTTGTTCCTAAGTATACAAACCCGAACCCAATAATTTTATGTCTATATATGTGTGATGATCAATACTATAGTTTAAAAATTTCCATTTATATCAATTGAGGTCATAAATATCTCCAAACTCAAAGACGAGTTGAGAACATTTCTATTGATTAAGTTTTAGAGAATATTTAATCTTTAGTCAACTTTGAATGACCATTAATACTTGTACAGAATGTTTTACGCGGACTACTATATATCAAATGGAATATCTTTGAATTGTCTTTCCAATGCATTTGGTTTCACCTGAATCCAATATCGGAGCGAGAAGTTATGCCCATTTTCCTCCAGCATGTCATTCTGTCAACTAAGTGACGACCTGAGCTGATGGGCTGTCACATATATGTCGACTTGTCAGCCAAAGACGTCAGCCTTAGGCAGAAAATCATCAATTACAGCTTCTAAGTGATGACCTGGGGTGATGGGCCATCACCTAAGTGACAACTTATCAGCCCAAGTTGTCACCCATGAAATTCAGCAATTCTCATTCGGATTTGTAGGGGTATTTTGGTCTTTTTCCTTACCTCCCACGACTTAAATCATGAATTAAACCCTATTAAATGATAAAATATTAGTTTCTTATCAATCATAATCCTCTCTACTATCAAGAAAAATAAAACTAGGGTTTCCTCTCAAGATCAATGCCACGACTCAAATGGCCATGAGTGGCACCCATACTGATCTTTCTGTGGGAGAACCATCCAATCTGAACCATTACCCAATCACTTAGTCAATATTAAGATGATATTATTCTAAAATCAACATAATAACAATAATTCAGGACTAATCATTATTAATGTGGAAGTCAAATAAACTACTTACTAAAATTTCCAAGACTAGAAAGTCATCGTACAAGAACTACTAACAAAGATCATGTGTAAAAATGATATCCAAAATAAAGTAAATAATGAATGTTTCATTGCCCAAAATATGAACAAGAACCAATAAGATGACCTATGGTAGCCTAGAGATGGAGTGATCACCCTTAGATCAGGATCTGCAATCAAACTCTAGAGGTGAGGCCGTGTCTGAGACTCTAAAAAACTTTCTACACTTAACTAAAGAAGAGTACATGGTAGTATCACTACAAACCACTATGTACTGTAGGTATCATAGGCCAACACAACTTAATAACATGTACACAACACAAATCAAATAACAAGTAGACAGGCATCATCACATATAAATATTCAATGAGTCAACAATACAGCAATAACAGGTGAAACAGTGCTAACAAACAAGCCACATAACCATCAAGAGTATTAACCATACTATAAACATCCACAGAATCAACATAACTATGTACAAACAGGCTATGGGACTTATTTTCGCTAAAATAGTCATGACCTGCAGGGAACAATCTATGATCATGTACCGTACCGGCGTGGTTGATTATAGGCGTATTTACACGCCTAAACACCATAATTTACCCATATTTTAGGCTAAGTTTTAAGGACAAAATATATAATTCCTGTACTTTTAGTCCTTTTTCCTGTAAGTGAGCTAGAAAACATGGTTAGCAAGTTTTCAGGTATAACTGATGAAGATTTCAGCATTTTATGGATAACTTGACGCCACAGGAAGCTTCACGAAAGAAGGAAAGCAACGTTTGGACACCTATGGACTGAAAGTGATGCATGGATAACTTTTCCCGGGTAAAAACAACATTTACAAATACTTGGGGATCAGCAGTAACTTAGTAGGATTAGGACAAGTATGCAGTAACCCAGTAGGACTAGGACAAGGATAAAAACTCTATTTCAATAGGACTAGGATATGGATGTTATATAAACCCTATTTTGCTGAAACTTTTGAGCATTCTCTTCTTATTCCCCCTTCTATTCCTTCCCATTCTAATACATTATTATTCACTCCTTAATTAATTCAAGTCTTTTTCATTCAACGTTTGATTCTAATTCACGTTACACTTTCTGACAGAGAAAGCACGACCCTTGTGACCAACGTGACATCATGATGATGTTTATTGTGATCTCCGTTGCAATCATGAGTAGCTAAACTTCTCTGTTAGGGTTATGGAAGCCTTATGAGATACTATCTATTGCTATGAGTTTGTGAATTCTTGACACGTATGCTGCTTATATCATTACTCTCTTTATCTTAATTTAAATTCTTGTGGTTGCAAACATATAGAATACGCCAGTATAGCATTAACTTGTTCGAAAGAAAGGTTACATGTCTGGAAAAGAGATAATGTCAAGGTAATAGGGCACCAACCCCTGTTAAAAAGTTAGTGCCGTAACTGGATTAACCTCTTGGAGAATTTGTACCATTAGATATGCTTTAATCTCGAAATAGTTAAAGTGAAATAGTCCTTGATGGTCGAAAGACGCCTGGATTTACCATAGAATACAATTCTCTATAAGCGCATCCATGTCTGAATTCCGCATAACTCATAGTCAATAGATACGTACAACTCATAAGGTGGACATAACCCTAACTATCAATTCTCATTGATTAAAACCTACCAAGTACTCCGTTTTACTCTTCTATTTTCTGTTTTTACTCTACTATTTTGTTTACATCATTTGCACGCACAAAATCCCCCCTTTATTCGCAGAACTTTCATCAAAAGTCTAATAATCGTTGCTTACTTAGTGACCAAGTATTCCCTGTGGGATTCGACACCCAACCCAGTTGGGTTCTATATTTTACAAATGACCGCTTACACTCTTACGAGAGCTATAATTTGAGCGTTATCAAATTTTGGCGCCGTTGCCGGGGAATACAGTTGTCAACTAAGTTTGTGATAGTTACTAGACCCTTTGGTCAAAGATTCTTGTACTTTACTTTTAGTTGTTGTTGTTGTTTTATTCAGGTTCTGTTGACAGAATGGATGCACAACATGACATCGAAAGAAGGGTTGTGCAACAGGAGCAGGCTAGACTAGCTGCTTTGGCCGCTGCCCAAGTGCATCAACAGAATATTGATAACCCTGGGCGAGCAACAAATCTTGACGACAAGGACCTAGGAGATGATGAGTTACTAAACCCACGGCATGCTGCTGATGTGGCGACACCCATGCAGAGGAGAGATCGTCAAGCGAGATTGAGGCCTGAATGCCAAGCTATACAGCTTCCGTTTGATGATGATGATGACGATTTGGATGGAGCTGGTGCCACAGGAGCTATTATTCCTCCACCCTTGGCACCTGGAGCCAAGTTCAATATCACTAGCACCATGATTCAACTATTGTAGCTCAAGGAATTATTTGGTGGACTCGCAGGAGACGATCCGAATATGCATCTGATCAACTTTATTTCTATGGTTGAATGGATTGACTCCTGATTCTATTACTAATTGGAGGCAATTCAAAGATACTTTCCTAGAAAGATTCTTTCCGCCATCCAAGAGAGCATAATTGAGAGATGAAATCAGCAATTTTCATCAGCTTCCAACTGAAGCCCTCCACGAAACATGGGAGAGATTCAAGAAGAAGCTTATGAGGTGCCCAAACCATCATATGACCAATGTCCACTTGATGGAGATACTATACAGATCCTTGAATTCAGTAACAAAACCAGTGGTTGATAATGTTGTGGGTGGTTCATTCATGGACCTTACTTTTATTCAGGCAAGTGATATGCTAGATCGTATGACAAAGCAGAGTAGATCTTGGCATACCAGGTATTCTGAGGTAACAAGCTCTACTATATCTATTGGCATGACTGCAGAACAAAGGCGAAGAGAGGAGGAACGCAATCAAGATATGGCGCACATAAAAACACAGATGGATCTTCTTACTAAGCACTTATTATCAGGGAAGACCAAAAAAGTCAAAGCTATTATGTCACAGGCAAGAGGTGAATCCGATTCTGAAGAAGAAGCTAACTACTTGAATAATCAGGGGGGTTTCCGAGGCAATGCCCAAGGAAACCAAGGTCAGAACTATTATGAGAAGCAAAGATATAAGGACCGTGATCAAGGTAGTTGGAAGAACAATACTGACAGGAGTGGTTTGTATATTCCTCCTGGAAATCGTGAGGTCGCGGCATCTGGTTCGGGGAAGATGTCAATGAAAGATATGATGGGGAAGCTGTTGAAAGAAGCAGAGGCAACCAATACGGGAGTGAATGAGGTGAAGAACGACTTGTCTTCAATAAATCAGTTGGTTGACTAACATTTCACTACAATAAAACAATTAGAGCAGCAATTGAGTAAACTTTTAGCAGCATTTAATCAAAGAAAAGCCGGCACCCTACCTAGCAACACTGTGCAAAACCCAAGGAACGATGGAACATGCATGGATATTACTACCAGGAGTGGTAAGGTGTTGGAAAATCTACCCAAAGGCAAGCAAGCATTCGACGATGTAGCGGACAACGATATTGATGCTGATGGTGAAGATGCCGTAGAAGCTAGCAAGGGTGATCCTGACGTTACCACTAGTAGTCTGCAGCCTGAAAAGGTTGAAATTCAGAAACAAGATAAAAAGGAAGTGGTGGAGAAAATGATTCCTCTTCCACCACCACCTTTTCCGCAGAGACTAAAGAAAAATGTTGATGACACTTCTGAAAAGGTTGATAATCGGAAGAAAGATAAAGAGGATGTGGTGGAGAAAACTATCCCTCTTCCGCCACCACCTTTTCCTCAGATATTAAAGAAGAAAGTTGATGACACAAGGTTCAGCAAATTCATGACTATGTTGAAGTAGCTGACCATTAATGTTCCGTTGGTAGAGGCGCTCGAACAGATGCCTGGCTACGCAAAATATATGAAGGATCTTCTGACAAAAAAGCGGGCAGCAAGCTATGAGCCGGCAGATGATATTCATCATTACAGTGAAATTGCCACAATGTCCTTAGTACAGAAGAAGGCAGACCCTGGTGCTTTCACTATTCCTTGCATGGTTGGATCTATGAATTTTGCAAAGGCATTGTGCGATTTGGGAGCTAGCATTAATTTGATGCCACTATCCGTCTACAGAAAGTTGGGGTTGGGCAACCCTACACCAACCAATATGCGGCTTGTGATGGCAGCTAGGTCGGTAAAACGACCTGTGGGTATCTTGAATGATGTGTTGGTGAAGGTTTCTACCTACATTTTTCCTGCAGACTTTGTGATTTTGGATTGCGAGGTGGATTCTGAAGTTCCCATAATCTTGGGACGTCATTTCCTTACAACAGAAAGTGTGCTTATTGACATGAGAGGTAATGAGCTGTTATTTTGTTTGAACGACGAAGTGGTCCATTTTGATGTATGCAAAGCAATGAAGCATCCCAGCGATATGAATGTGTTCTTTGTAGATGATGCTTGTTATGAGGATGAGAAAAACTTATTTGTAGAGAAGCAGTCTATTGATGAGCCATTGTCTGCTGCGCTACTGAATGTTGAGCATGAGGACGATGAAGATTATAAAGAAACTATGTGTGCTCTAACAGAAATAGGGTCCTATTCTTATACTCCTAAACAGGCGAACCTTGATCTTAAGAATCAATCGTCACCAACAGCGAAGACTTCCATTGAAGAGCCACCAGTGCTAGAATCAAAAGAGCTCCCCAATTATCTAAGGTATGCATTCTTAGGAAGTGGAAATACACTTCCTGTGAGTATGGCGGATGATTTAAGTAAACAGCATGTAGAGGCTCCCATCTCTGCTCTGAAAAGATACAAGAGAGCTATGGGTTGGTCTATTGATGATATAATTGGTATCCCTCCTGGGATATGTATGCACAAGAGTCATCTCGAAGAAGATTGCATGCCTACAAGTAAGTATCAGCGTAGTCTGAATCCATTCAGAAAATGATGCATCATCTATCTCGATGGAGTCTGAGTAATCGAGATAGCTATGTCGTGCCGTGATAATAAATCAAGCGCTTGGTGGGAGGCAACCCATCGTTTTTAATTGTTTTTGTTGTTTTTGTTTTCCTAGGATTTTGTCGAGCCACGACCAAAACTAAGGCGCTTGATGAGAGGCAACCCATCGTTCTAATCGTTTTTATTGTTTCTGAGTAAATGTAGGTGCAACAGGTGTAAAGGAGGAGATTGGTTTCAAATTTTGATTTGGAAGTATTGCATGTTGAAGGTGGTAAGTTAGGAATGAAGAAGCAAAAAGCTATGGGTTAGGAAATGCCTATGAAAATATAGGCAAAGAACAAGGCAAGGCCTATGTAAATCTAGGCCACGAACAAGGCAAGGCCTATGCTATGGTATAAGCTCTCGGATTCAAGAGTGCCATAGCATAGCTGCCGCCTATGCTCAACAATGCCATAGCATAGGCGCCGCCTATGCAAAAGCCTTCTTCTCAATTAGGCAAAGCATTAGGCATGGCCTATGCTATGGCCTTCTGCTCAACTAGGCAAAGCTAAAGGTGCCTCCTATGCCATTGCCTTTGCTCTCTGAATCTACAATGCCATAGCATAGGCGCCGCCTTTGCCTCCCAAAACTCTCAAAACTTTTATTTTCGCTCTTTTAACTTTGCAAGAACATCTTCCGAGGCCATCAACCAAGTAAGTACTTCTTTGCTCTTCTTTTATATTACGTAAGTATTACAATACTACGTCTATATGAAGTTGTTAAATCGTGAAGTAGTGTTGGTGATTTGAATGTGGTTGATACAACTAAGTGAGTGAAAGAATATGTATGGATGCTCTTGAATTGTTTCCAACTTGTATTTGATTTTGATATACTGTCATACTTTTGTGAAATCGACATGGTCAAGATAATTGCATAATCTTGTAACTCGAAAGCTTACATGTTGAAATGACTTGTTCATTGAGATGAAAATCATGGGTGATTACAAACATGCGATGTTATTTCGATGCCATAAATTGATACGATATCTATGTAGTAAAAGATGCATTAGTCCAAACACGAAAGCATTGTTAAGATTGCATATCATTAAGAAGACATGAAAGTATGACTATGCTGAACATATTGTTGGAACATATCACCTAAATGTATGTCGATGAAGTCTGAGGAATCGACATCATTCACTTAATTAGTTTGTGTCAACAAATTAAGTGTGGGGTGGTGCCACTATTGTCTGTTTGTCGATTGAATCTTCCGAGATGAAGCTAACATAACTTTATTGAGATCTTAGGTAGAATGGCACAAAAAGGACGACAAGGAAAAGAAAAAGCGCCCACCACACAGAAAGGTAAGAAAAGAGGAAGAAAAGAGCAAGCTGAATCCTCTGTACTGCAAATACCTCGACGCACTCTTGGAATCAAGTGGGGTACTTATGAGGAACTTCTGAGGATGACGACTCTGATGATGATCCGACGCAGGGGGTATGACCCCAGACATAGAGGAGGAGTCCGACTAACCAGGTTCTTCTTATCTATTTTCCACTGAGGGCAGTGTGTCCCGTCTATGTGTGGGGTGCTGGTATTTGTATGCTTTACTTCTTTATCTGCATTTACATCTATTTATGTTTGTTTGTTTTGTTTGTTAGTAGTTAAATTTTTTTAAAAAAAAAAATTTTTTTTTTTTTAACTTTGCATGAAATTATTCTGAGGGGCAACATGGTATTATAACAAGAAGTTTGTGCTAAAATCATTACTATTGAGATTTTTAGGCTCTAATTATGATTCACTATGTGATAATTGTGTGGTTTAGTTCCTTCATCAGTTGGGTCAAAAGTCTATACTACTCCCAATAAAGTCGACCATGTGCCTTGTGTGTGTGAGGATATAGTATATTCTGTGTTTGTGGCTGATGCTAGAACTTGCCTGGTGTGTGTGTAAAGCGAAATAAAGAGTATAAGTTTATGAGATGATTTAGGCATTTCTTTGGCAACCTGTGATCGTTTACCTTCGTTTTACCTACCCATGGACAGTATCCTAGTCAACCTCTTTTGAGCCTTTTAGCCAATTTTCTTTGACAGCCTCGTATGTAAGCCTAATCCATTTTTTAAGACCATAATTTGATTCAAATTCCTAAGTGCTTTAAATTGTAAAGTCATATGACAAAATAAGAGGAAATTAGGTAAGAGTAGTGCCTTAAAATGAATTGGTACTGGAATTCGTTATGAAAAAGAATGGTTATCATAGAGGCGTGTTATAAAAAAAAAGAAAAAAATGAAAAGGAAAATAAAAAGTTAATTTTGTTCAAAATTGAATAACAAAAGAGGTGAGAAGGGGTGGTATAGAAAGTAGAAAGGTTGTTTGAAAGAAAGTGTTAATGGCATAATATGATGTATTAAAGCGCTTAGGAACATAGTCACTATTTCTGGCCAAAATAGTCCTACCCGTCCCTAAGCCAACATTACAACCTGTAAAAGACCTATTTGATTCTAAGCTTAGCATTCTGATATTTAGTGGAGCATTACACTAAGGGAAAGCCTATGGTCATCAGTTGCAACATATAGATTCTTTGTGAGAGTGAGAGCAAGGATAATCTTATACCCATGTTCGAAATATATACAATACTTGTGAGTGATTATGGGTGATATATTGTGAGACACACATGGTTGATGAGTTTTGGGTAGTTGTGTATGATTCTTTGTACATTAACTAGTGGATACGAATTCACCATCATCACGAGTCTAGGTTAGAGGTTGAATTGTTTCTAGTAGTGATCAGAAAACTACTCTTTGTTAATAATTGTTGTGCCTGTCTTGATGAATATTTTGTGCTGTTACTGTGGAAATCCTAAGTAGATGTTTATATGGACATGATATTTTGTTCGAGGAAGAACAAAGCTTTAAGTGTGAGGTGTTGATGATGGGCGTATTTACACGCCTAAACACCATAATTTACCCATATTTTAGGCTAAGTTTTAAGGACAAAATATATAATTCCTGCATTTTTAGTCATTTTTCCTGTAAGTGAGCTAACAAACATGATTAGCAAGTTTTCAGGTATAAATGATGAAGATTTCAGCATTTTATGGATAACTTGACGCCAAAGGAAGCTTCACGAAAGAAGGAAAGCAGCGTTTGGACACCTATGGACTGAAAGTGATGCATGGATAACTTTTCCCGGGCAAAAACAGCATTTACAAAGACTTGGGGATCAGAAGTAACTTAGTAGGATTAGGACAAGTATGCAGTAACCCAGTAGGACTACGACAAGGATAAAAACGCTATTTCAATAGAACTAGGATATGGATGTTATATAAACCCTATTTTGCTGAAACTTTTGAGCATTCTCTTCTTATTCCCCCTTCTATTCCTTCCCATTCTAATAAATTATTATTCACTCCTTAATTAATTCAAGTCTTTTTCATTCAACGTTTGATCCTAATTCACGTTACACTTTCTGACAGAGAAAGCACGGCCCTTATGACCAACGTGAGATCATGATGATGTTTATTGTGATCTCCGTTGCAATCATGAGTAGCTAAACTTCTCTGTTAGGGTTATGGAAACCTTATGAGATACTATCTATTGCTATGAGTTTGTGAATTCTTGACACGTATGCTTCTTATATCATTACTCTCTTCATCTTAATTTAAATTCTTGTGGTTGCAAACATATAGAATACGTATGTATAGCATTAACTTGTTCGATAGAAAGGTTACATGTCTGGAAAAGAGATAATGTCAAGGTAATAGGGCACCAACCCCTGTTAAAAAGTTAGTGTCGTAACTGGATTAACCTCTTGGAGAATTTGTACCATTAGATACGCTTTAAGCTCGAAAGAGTTAAAGTGAAATAGTCCTTGATGGTCGAAAGACGCCTGGATTTACCATAGAAGACGATTCTCTATAAGCGCATGCATGTCTGAATTCCGCATAACTCATAGTCAATAGATACGTACAACTCATAAGGTGGACATAACCCTAACTCTCAATTCTCATTGATTAAAACCTACCAAGTACTCCGTTTTACTCTTCTATTTTCCGTTTTTACTCTACTATTTTGTTTACATCATTTGCACGCACAAAATCCCCCCTTTATTCGCAGAACTTTCATCAAAAGTCTAATAATCGTTGCTTACTTAGTGACCAAGTATTCCCTGTCGGATTCGACACCCAACCCAGTTGGGTTCTATATTTGACAAACGACCGCTTACACTCTTACGAGAGCTGTAGTTTGAGCGTTATCAGTGGTACCTGATCCAACATATACATATCCATACCATCTTGGTACCCGATCCAACATATTCATATTAGTACCGGCGTGGTACCCTATCCAACATATACAAATTCGTACCTGCGTGCTACCTGATCCAACATATACATATATGTACCGGCATGGTACCCGATCCAACATATATATATCCGAACCGGCATGGTACCCAATCCAATATATACATATCCGTACCGGCGTGGTACCCGATCCAACATCTACATGTCTGTACTAGAGTGGTACCCCATGCAACATATACATATCCATATCGGCGTGGTACCCGATCCAACATATAACTATCCGTACCGGCATGGTACCTGATCCAACATAAAATATTCATACCGGCGTGGTACTCTATCCAACATATAAATATCCGTACCGGTGTGGTACTCGATCCAACATATACATATCCATGCCGGCGTGGTACCCGATCAAAGATATAACTATTCGTACCGGCATGGTACCTGATTCAACATAAAATATCGTACCGGCGTGGTACTCTATCCAACATATAAATATCCGTACCGGTGTGGTACTCGATCCAACATATACATATCCATACTGACGTGGTACCCGATCCAACATATACATGTATTATCAATATCAAATTTACATAACCTCACAGCATACAACACAATGTACCAAGTTTACAAGTACACTTAAAGTCATAAGACAATTTTATCAAGTAAATTTTCAATAATTATTTATACACGCATCAACAATCCAAACATCAATAATTTCAAGCATGTCCGAATACCAATCAACAAGTATCCAATTTAGAAGCATACATGCAATTAAGTCGAGTCTAAACTTCAATTAAACCGTAACCTACCTCAACCGAAAAAACCGAATGCGATCTACTTTGCAAGGGTCTTGCCCTTTCGTAAGGTTTCCAAATATTCTAAATCTATTCAAAATAATAATTCCATAAGAGTACGAATCTATTAACACGCATTTTATAAATTTATACTTAAAAATTCTCGATCTAAAGCCAAAGATTTCTAACATTTGTGATAACTTAACACCAAGAACAATAATAGAATAAGTTAAATATTACCAAAAGTGGACATTGTATCATCGTGCAATCATTTCCTAATTATGTACTAGGTTACTTAATTTATTTTATTAAGAAAATTCAAACTGGATTTGTTTTAAGAAGATATATAACAAAATGGAACTTAGCAGTGATACTAACTTAGCAATGGTACCAAATTCACACCATGATTTGTTCCAGTGGTGGAATTTTCTACCCAGAGACAAACAAAGTCTTAAATGTCAATTTTATTAGGGTTTATGTAATAATCCTAGCAATTCAACAGAACTTGTAAAGTGAGTAATAATTTCCCTAGTGGTCCCGTGGTTTGAAAGTATAAGCCAACCACTACTAATTATTTTCTATCATTACACTAGGCAACCAATTCACAATAATCTATTCACGATAATCTGCAAAGCCAACTACACGACACCTGCGTTCATTCTTCTTCTTTATATCATCATCACGGATATTATCGCTTTAATCTATAGTAATGACCACCGATTATATCGAGTAATAGATATCTAACTAACAAGAGAAGATATTAACTCAAAGGATCTCACCTGAAGTTGTAGAAAACTCTTTCAATAAGGATGGAAAAGAAAGTACTGATAGCTGTTGTGCCCCTCCTGCTCTCAACTTTTTAAATTAATTCACTAATTAAATTAATTATTTTAAATATCCAAAACTTTAATAAATTTACAAAATTTATTTGGAACGACGTAGAAATACATTAAATATGTACATTCACTAAAAAGTACATTCCGAACCTATTGAAAATACTACGACACTAACCCGTGGTCGTCTCGATCAAAGATTGACCATGATTGGGCTTAACTTTATTAAAACTCAATAATTCAACTAATGACTTCAATAACCTCCGAACATCTCAAGAATTTGTGCTACTTATCCCGTGAGTCGTAATCCACATATACAAACTACTGAGAGCGCTAAAATAGAGAAGATGTGAAAATTCCACAAACGACCGAGAGGGTAGTTACAATCATCTCCCCAAAACAAGCTTCAAGCCCTTCTACAAGAAAACCAAGAAATTATAATTCCCAATCCAAGTATGTTAAATATTCATCCATGGTACCTTTTTACCCATGGAGTCCAAGAACCCAATTTTAAATTCAAATTTATGATTTTACATGATCATTATGATTTTTAACCATGAATTCCCATGAATTTCGATTCTATGCCATGTTTAGACGTAATTGTTGTTGTTATTAAACCCTACATATTTGAATGGTGTTGTTCACTGATTTAAGCCTTAATTGGTGATTTTATTATTAAAATTATGCTATTACTACAGGTTTTAAAACTAATCCCATGCTTAGCTTAGACCATGCTTTGCAAGTGTTTGATGAAATGTTTACAAGAATGAGTTTTGAATAAATGCTTACATATCATGCCCTCAACGTTTTAGTATGATATTGCTATTATTACTATTGAGTCTTGGGAGTTATGACTACCCAAAATTTAGTTATTTACGTAGTTTTAGTAGTTTTAGTATTTTTAGAATGTTTTTAGATAAACCATGAGTCTTTTCATCCAATTAGTCATCATAATCAATTTAAGGTTAATAATTACCACAAAATCTATATGCACTATTGTGTTTAACATACCATGACCTGATCTTATTAGTTATCAGTGCATGCACCAGTTAGTAATTCAGTGTCTTTCAGTTGGGAGTAGGATTTAGCACCAAGTGGAAAGTGTAGTTCAGCGCTTCCTACTTTCTGAGAAACTACGTGCCACCACAGGTCTAAGGGCCTTGCCAGAGAGTGTTTTCCTTTGCCCAATATGGGATCAGTTTAGTGATCACTACATTTTAGGTTCTATTCCGATGGAAATGATAGAAAAACCCTCCCCAACGTGGCTCAGACGTTGGACTCCATGATAACTCCCACAGTCTCAGTTCAGTATTCAACTCAGTAATTAAGTTTCATTGCTTAACCATAGCTAATAGATATTAGTTACTCATTTATCAATACTCAGTATTCCAGTTTTCAGGCTATATTTAGAATATGTTTTTATACTTGGTCATGCATTCTCAGTCTTTACAGATTTTATGCATTTTTACTCAGCACTTCATGCTCTATATTCAGTCAATTTCTACGCATGAACATGAAACCATGCATATTAGCCTAACCTCATTTAGCATATCAGTACATTCAAAGTACCGATCGCATATCTGTTTCTTGCGCTATGATGTTCATATCATAGGTTCGGATGCTTAGGTTTCTGACCGTACCTAGTTATCCCAGCGCACTGATAGCAGCAGCAGTGGTGAGTCCTCATGTTTCGAGGACCAGTTATGTTATTTTAGTTTTTCAGTTTTAGTAGACAGTTGGAGTTAGTAGGGAGCTTATCCTATCAACTCCTCAGTTATTTAGTTATAGGCTTTCAGACTAATACAGACAGTTAGTTAGCTTTCAGTTGTTATTATCTGTGTTGTTTTATAGAGTTCATCAGAATTATGACTTAAAACTTATGGTGATTTTAGTTAAATTCCGCAAAATAAATCTTTTGATTTCATTTTTATTCAGTGCTTGCAGCAGGAACCAGCTCATAGGTTAGCTTGTGGTGTTTCAGGACTATAAGCACCATGTGATGACTAGGGTGTACTCTCAGGTCGTTACACCTTCATTATAGGTTAATGCACTAACACCATAGGGAGGGATAAAAATAGTGCATTTTTCACAACAATTCATCATGTGATTCATTTTTTCCGTTGAACCTGGTTATAGGACCTGTAGTCCCCAGGTTGGGTATCATCACATGTGACTCAAGATTCAATAGGCTTCAACCCAATCCCCTTCGATTTGCTATAGACCTCTTCTCTTGCTAAGGCCATTGTCAATGGATCTGCAAGATTGTCATAAGATTTGACATAATCAACATTAATAGTGCCATTTGTCAAATATGATCTCACATTACTGTGTTTTATCCTTATCGATCTGGATTTACCATTGTAATAACGGTTTTGAACTCAACCAATTGTAGTGGTGATATCACAATGAATTAATATAGGAGGAATTGGTTTTTCAAAATAAGGTATTTTTAATAACAAATCTCTCAACTAATTTGCTTCCTCACTAGCTGAAGCTAAAGCAATTAGTTCAACCTCCATGGTAGAGTTAGCAATAATAAATTATTTTTTACATTTCAAACAAATAGCACCACTGCCCAAAGTAAATATATAAACATTAGTAGACAAGGAATCACCTGATAAAGTGTTCCAATATGCATCGCAAAAGCCTTCAAGTACAGCAGGATATTTTTTTATAGAACAAACCACAATTTTTTGTTCCAATTAAATATCTCATTACTCTCGTTATAGCATGTCAGTGTTCATTACCTGGATTGTTAGTTAACCTGCTAAGTACTCCTACTGCATATTCAATATCAAGCCTACTTCAATCAGTCACATATCTCAAACATCAAATTATGCTAGCATATTCCTAAAGATTTATAACATCGTTTTCACTTTCAATGAGAAACAAGTGAACACTAGAATCAAATAGAGCTACAACATGCTTGCAATCAAGGAAATTATATTTTTTTCAATATTTTCTCAGCATAATGTGACTGGTCAAGGAAAATTTCATCACAAGTTCTAGTAATTTTTATTCCTAGAATAAAATTTGCCTCACTGAGATCTTTCATATCAAAATAACTTTTAAGAATATTTTTAGTTTCACCAATAATATTCATGTTAGAGCCAAAGATCAATAAATCATCTACATATAGGCGAATAATAAGATGAGAATTATTCCAAGACTTATGATAGATGCACTTATCACACTCATTTGTTTTAAAGACATTATCAATCATGCAAGAATTAAACTTTTCAAGCCATTTCTTTGGTGCCTATTTCAAGCCATATAGGGATTTATTAAGTTTGCACACTTTGCTTTCTTGGCCAACCTCAACAAAACACTCGGGTTGTTCCATGTAAATCTCCTCATTTAGGTCTCCATTTAAAAAAAATATTTTACATCCATTTGATGAATTTGTATATCAAAATTTTTTGCTATAGCAACTAAAAGTCTAATGGATGTAATTCTAGTTATTAATGAAAAAATATCAAAAAATTTTAGGCCTTGTAATTGCTTAAAACCTTTAGCCACTGGCCTAGCCTTATATTTATCAACAGATCAATCCAGTTTTAATTTTGTATGTAAGACCCATTTACATCTAATTTTTTTATAACCCAGTGGCAAATCAACTAGCTTCCATGTTTTATTAAAAATTAGTGATTCCATTTCATCATTTACAACCTCTTTCCAGAAAATAGCATCATGTGAAGACAGAGCTTCTTTAAAAGTGAGAGGGTTATCTCCAATGTTAAAAACATAATAATCAGGACCAATATCTTTTTCTACTCTAGCACGTTTAGTTCTTCTTAACTCAAAATCATCATTTTATTTATTTTTTAACGTAGAAGTAGAAGAACTAGGTAGTGACAAAATACTTTCTTTAGTCCTTAGACCCACACTATTTTTAGAATCAAAAGAGAATTTATTTTCATGAAACATAGCATCACAAGATTCTATTATCACAATATCTTCAAGATTAAAATATCTATAGGAAGTATTATTTGAAGCATAACCAATAAAAGCACAAGTAATAACTTTTTTGCCCAACTTAAAAATTTTAGGGTCCATTAACCTTATATAGGTTAAGCAACCCCAAACTCTTTGATATTCCAAATTTGTCCTATTACCGTTTCACAACTCAACAGGTGTTATTTTGGTCTTTTTATGAGGTACACGATTCAGCACATAACAAGCAGTCAAAAGAGTTTTAACCCAAAAACTTAAAGGTGCACAAAACTTAATTAACATGGCATTAGTTAACTCAACCAAAGTTCTATTCTTTCTTTCCGCTACACAGTTAGATATAGGAGAATAAGGGGGAGTAGTTTCATGAATTATACCCAATGATCTAATAAAATAATTAAATTCGTGTGACTTATATTCATGGCCTCTATCACTTCTAATTCTTTTTATTTTTCTTCCAAACTGATTTTCAACATCATGGAGAAAAGTTTTAAAGTTCTCAAAAGTATCACTTTTATTTTTTATTAAGTAAACATATGTAAACTTAGAAAAATCATCAATGAAAGGGATAAAATATCTACTTCCTCCACACGTTAAAATTCCTCCAAGTTCACAAAAATCAGTATGAACTAATTCTAACAAATTATTTTTCTTTCAACTTGGAAATAAGGCCTTCTTATGATGTTAGATTTACTACAAGATTCACATTTTTCAAAATTCTTTTTGATCACAGGAATTAATCCTAAAATACTCATGATTCCCACATAAAGATCATTTATATGACATAAATGAGCATCCCAAAATTAGTATAAGCAAGCATATAAACAAAAGTAGTTGTTTTATTTATTTCAACATTCAACTAGAACATACCATCACATGCATACCCCTTTCCCACAAAAACATTATTTCTAACAATTACATACTGATCAGATTCAATAATTTGTTTGAAGCCTACTTTATTAAGAAGAAAACTAGACATCAAATTTTTTCTCATGAAAGGATTATAAAGTACATCTTTTAATATTAATACCCTTCCAGAAGTAAAACTCAACTCGACATCTCCCATTTCAAGAACTTGAGTTGTATGTGAATCTCTAAACATGATGGTTTTGGGCTACTCAAAATTAGTACATTTTTTCAACCAGTTTTTATCATAACAGACATGTGGTTTGCACCAGAGTCGGACCACCATCCATTAAAATTCTCAACTATGTTTATGTCTGTTATCACTGACATAAATGGTTCTTAAGTAAAGGTTGCCTGAGGTGTAGGCCCATATTTCCAAAATTTACAAAATCGAGCAATATGCTCACCTTGCCACAGACAAAGCACGATCCTTTTTGTTGTACACGTTGAATTTTTTCTTGATTTTTTCAACCATTATTGTCCTTGGGATGTCTACCATTATTTTTCTTGATTTTTTTCTTCTTAGGCTTCAAAGTAGTATTTTTGTTAGTTTCAAGGTCAACATTATTTGAAGAAGTTAAATTTACCTTTGGCGTGATGTTGTTCTCTTTTGTTTGCAAAAGTGCAGCTTGACCCCTTGCCTCTTCTTCCATGTGGATTCTCATTATCAAAGTCTTAAGAGAAGTTTCCATTTGCTTGTGGCGCATAGTTTTTTGAAATTCCTTCCACGAAGGTGAAAGTTTATCAATTATGCCACAAACAATAAGGTTATCTCCAATTTTAAATTCCTCAGACCTGAGCCGCCAATAATCATTATGAATTCTTGAGCTTAGTCTACCACTGACTTGTTGTCTATCATTTGAAAACGGAAAAATCTGCTAGCTGCATATTTTTCTGCTCTCGCCTCCTCAGTGCCATAGTTACTTTGAAAGGCTTTCCAAATTTTCTTTGTACTAGAGTAAGTTCTATTATAATAATTATAAAAATTATCCGATAGAAAATTAAGAAGAATATACCAACATTTGTAAGAGTCACCATCATACTTTTCAAAAGAGAGATAAGTTCATCATCGATCATGGAAAAGTTATCTACTTTGTTTGGGTTATTCTCAGTTAACACATAAGAAATATTGAGAACACTTAAGTAGAAAAGAACTTTACCCTTTCACCTCTTGAAGTGACTATCGTTCAACCGGAATAGCTTTTTAGATCACCCAACTTAACATCTGTGGGTTTTTCAATTATTGCCATTGAATCTCCTTAAAGTTGTTGGTGAAATTACAACAAACTTACAACTGAAAATTACAAGTGAAGAAAATAAAAAGAATAAATTCTTCTTTGGCTTAGGCGGGATATCTTGCTTTCTTTAAGGATATTCAAGCCCATTGCAGCAAATTTTCATCGGTCCAGCAGTAATCTTCTTGACTTGTCTCCACCAGGATACAACAACCTTTCTTACTAAGAACAACTCAACAACTCTAGAAAAGAGTTGACTTCAAAGCTCCAGAAAAAGACACCTCCCTTCAACTAATAAACCCTTTTTTTACTTTTTGTGAACTCTATATTATCTTATGTATCCCAAAACCATGCAAGACCACCTCTATTTATAGGTGAAAAAATCTTCCATGCATTGAATAAGAAGAATAAATGGAAAGATTAATAGAATAGAGGTTACAATGGTTAAAAGAGTTACACACATAAAGAGTAGGGTAATGGAGGAATAAAAAGTGGAAGTAACAAGAGTTACATGAAACTTATGTCCACATTCTCTCCCACTAAATATTGTGATTAAAGACACAAATAAACTCAAATTAATGGAGGTAAAAAGCTCAAAGAAATAGTCATGCAACATGAAATAAATGTTATTATATGCCTTAAACAAGGAAATTAACTCCAAACAAATAACAACTTATAATTTCATAGTGCAGAAGAGATGTCCAGCAATTTACTACTATAACAACCTAACAATTTGATGAAATCTGTGAAATTTATGATTTTGTGTGATTTGATTATTTTACCCCTCTCTGTAGTTGCATTATGATATTTCTGGGGATGGCTGAACGGACTGTGCCATGATATTTCAGCTTAGCATAAAAAAAGCTCAGTTATAGTATATATAGATATATACACAGTATTGCATACTCAGTATAAACAACAGTTTCAGTTATCTATGTACTCTCATGTTCCGTTACTCTATATCATTCAGTTAGTTATTGTTCATGCATATGAAACATTGCATTTAGCCTTACCACATCTATCATACCAGTATATTCCATGTACTGACGTATACTCTTCTTTGCGTTATGATAATTTTAATCCGTGCAACAGATAGCTGAAAGGACTGTGCTAGCAGCTCTAGAATATCAATTTTAGGCTTGGCAGACCTTTGTTCGGGTTTCAATGCTCCCGAGCTCATTTTGACCTATTGATCAAAAAGTTGGAAAATTGGAAATATGGGTATGGGACCCACATTTGATCAAAACGACCTCGGATGAAAAATCTGACTTCACCAGAAAATTCAGAATTTCGATTTTAGGGTGTTAGAATATTTGGATTTTAAATCTTATTTCGACCCTCAGTTTAGAAAATTATAATTTCGGGTTTTGGGGGTCAACTTTGTGAAAACGATATTTATTTGAAATCTAATATCGCCATCAAATTTGAAACATTGAATTTAGTGTGGTTTCATAGTTAGTTTGTATATATTGGACTCCACACGAATTCTAGGCACCCCGTCGAAGTCCGGAGTGAACTTTAAAAAAAAGCTGTTGCTTTTTGTTTCTTTTAGTTTAGATTTTCTGCACTATATAAATAGTTTTTGGATCCATTTTGCTCATTTTTCATCTTGCCTCTTGAGAGTTAAACTCTAAATAGTTTGGGAGCTTAAAAGTGAAGCTTGTGGGAGCTTGGCAAGCTAGATTAATATTTATTTCTTGGTTTTATTACGGATTTAAGGTAAGAATTCACCCGCTTTCTTAGTAATTTCTTGAAAAAATTCTCAAAACTCCAAAAATCTTAGGGCATGATTTTAAACCCAAATTTTTCTCCTTTCACTTGAATAATATTTTTATCTTATAATTACTAGTTTTTCATCAATTTAATCTTCAAAACAACTCTAATTCTTGATTTTTACCCAAATTTCACAAATTTTACCCGGTAAAGCTCAAAAATATTGTTTTACTAGTTAAACTCCATTTTGTACTCAATTTAACTTGGGTTTCCAGCAGTAGGTTCCCTAAAATAAGGAGAACATGTTTTTGAATTAAATTTCTGATTTTTTCCTTCTTTTTCAGAAACCCATTTTTGGGGGTCCGTTTTGACCCCAAATCAAAAGTAGTCAATATGAGTGTCATTGATTTTATATTGACGCGTAGATTTTATATTTGATATTTTTAGTAGAGTTTGAGATTTTTTCTGAAAAGTAAGATCGCAGGTTCAAGTGTAGCAGACCGATTTTGGCTTTCGAGGTAGGTTATGGCTTAACTCATTAGACTTGGCTAGGTAGTAAATGATGGTACAAAATGCATGTTAAGAGTAAAAACTAATCATGAAAATGGCTATTTATGTGTTGTGCCCGTGTGGGGGCCTATATGGGATGTAATTGTCGAAATTGGGTTATTATGTGGTATGTGTGATCGTGTGGGGTCTTACTGATTGATAGCCTTGAATACATGTGAATAATTGTATTGTGTTGTTAAAATGTTTAATGTGGTACTATTGGTGTATTATGATTATATTCATACCTTATTGGCATATGAGACGTGTGGAAGTTTATGGATGAAACAAAAATAATAAGTGGATATTGGCTCATGTGGTTGTGTAATGTACCATTATGGTTAGTTTTGGAAATATATCATGTGGTTGATTGTGAAAATACTCATTGTGATTGTTTGTGAGCATTACATCCTTATATCATACTCATTTATGAAATATTGGTACCACTATGGCAACATCTCAGAAACACTGGCAACACCCTTTTAAAAGATATTGAAACACCTTATCAAACCCTTTCCAAGGGATGTGTTGGAAAGGATATATAAGATATGTAGATTGTATATGGGTTGATAAACCTTCCATGGGTCCTGCGTTGGGAGGCTTACCTCCGTAGGTTTATACGAGGATAGTGCAACGATCCCGGAGGTTGTGCGATGACCTCATGTATCATCATTATCATCATATGCATTGCACTTACTTTACTATGTTTATGTTGTGTTGTATTGCCTTATTGACTTGTCATCTATGTATTTGTCTTACCTTCTTTTACTTGTATTTAATAATCTTGTATCTACATGTTCTCTTTCTTGTTCTATTTATATGTGATATAATGTATACTTGTGTTCTATATCTTGGTATGTTGTTGTAATATATGTGAGATATATTAGAATTATTAGTGCAAGCAGTGTGGGCTACCGTTGTGGGATATTTTCTAATTGCAGGTGACGTGCCTTTAGCGTATATTTTGTTTACTTTATTTACTACTTTTCTTGGTTAGCCTATGATACCTACTGAGTATAAGTGGACCATATCCATGCTTACTACACCTTTTCGGTGCAAGTTCTATCTCGAAGTGTGCCTCAGCTTGATTGACTCGAGTGATTGTTGGATCTTCTAAGGTAGCGGTTGGACATTCATACGTCTGAATTTCACCTCTATCTTTCCATAGTAGTTATATCTTTATTAGTATTCGGAGACAAATATTATTTATTTTTGGTAATTTTCCTGATGTATGTGACTCTTGGATTGTATTAGTAGTTCTTACACTACTGACACCTGATTTTGGGCATGATTAGTATTTTGGATAAGTTCTTTCCATATTGTTATGATTACTTTTAAGGTTAGCTTTGTTCTGGAAGCCTTACCGTGGGATATTTTTGTCTTTTTCTCCTTTTGTATTAGTTTTGGTAATAGGCTTACTTGTTAAGGTACGCCACAACAAGTGTCATCATGACCCTCATTTTTGGGTAATAATAAATTGGTATCAGAGCTGCCAGATTTCATTGGTCTCAATGATGTAACAACGAAATGTCTAATAGAGTCCCGCAGATCGGTACGTATACATCTGTATCTATCTTTGGGAGGCTATCGAATATGTTTAGGAAATCTCCCTCAGTTTATTTCTTATCATGGAAATTCTTTCATATCTTGTGTTCTAAGTTTTGTTTCACTCTTTCTGCACTGATGGTGTGGCTTATAATACTTATCAGTTGAGAGATACTGTGAGAAATTAGTGGATATCATTTGTTGGTTGTAGGCTTGTTGATGCTCCTGGGTTGTCATAGGATTGGTTTGTTGATGCCTTTCTGGAGGGATTTATTTCTTTCAGTTTGAGAGATCTTATGTGGGATGAGTTTAATCATTTGGACCAGGGCTCCATGATAGTTTTTGAGTATAAGGCATGCTTTCATGCTCTGTTCAGATATTTTTATGATAGCATTTCCACCGAGTTTGAGAAAATTTAAAAGTTTGTGAAGGGTTTGGTTGTCTTTCTTCAGTTGTATACATCTCAGATGATTGTGTTTAAAAGATCTCATGGATACCATGGTAAGACAATGCAGGTGATTTTATAGAGTTCAATTGATGGATCTTTTAGTTCAGCAGTTTAGGGTGGCTGTTTGGGCTCAGTTGTACTTTCTCTTGTTGATACTAGTCGTAGAGGTTGCTATGTATGTGATGAGATTAGCCATGTGGTCAAGGATTATTCTTTTCATATGTTTTGAGCTACTCTTATTTCAGCTGTGAGAGGTAAGAGTTCTACCAAAGGTACAAGAGGTAGGGATGGTAGAGCCCGTGTGGGTGGTTGTGGGTTACTCATCCAGTTGGTTGTCATGGACAGTGTTACACTATATCAGTCAAATCTGAAGCAGAGGTTTTAGATATTGTGATCTTATGTTTTGTCCCTATTTATTTCAGACCTTCATCTATATTATTTGATCCAGAATCGACTTTCTCATTTGTGTCTGTATATTTTACTTTGGGTTTTGATTCTGTTAGTGAGCCTCTTGCCATGCCTATTTGTGTATCTATCCTGGTAGGTGATTCTTTAGTGGTGGATTGGGTACATCGATCTTATGTTATGACTTTTTTTGGGTGTTAGACTATGGTAGACTTTCTTGTATTAGATATGATCGATTTTGATGTTTTTCTGGGTATGGATTGGTTGGATCCTTATCATGTTTTCTTAGATTGTTTTACTAAGATTGGGACTTTAGCTTTGGCTGGTGTGACAAGGATATCTTGGAAGGATACACTTCACTTAGGTCCTAAGTTGATTATATCTTATGTTCTGGCTCATAAATTGGTTGAGAGGAGATGTTTATATTACTTGGCCCATATTCGTAACACGAGTGTTGTTTCACCTCTTTCCTTGGATTCTGTCTGTGTTATCCATGATTTTTTGGAAGTGTTCCCTATGTACTTGCCTAGTATGCCTTCGGATCGAGATATTGATTTTATTATTGATGTTGAGTTGGGCACCAAGCCCATTTTTATTCCTCCTTATAGGATAGCTCTAGCAGAGATTAAAGATCAGTTGCAGGAGTTGTTGGATAAGGGATTTATTCGGCCTAGTATTTCACCTTGGGGTGAGCCTGTCTTATTTGTGAAGAGAAAGGATGGGTTTATACGGATATGAATTAATTATTGACAGTTAAATAAAGTGACAGTTAAGGATAAGTATCCTCTTTCTTGCATAGATGATTTGTTTGATCAACTTCACGGTGCTTCTGTGTTTTCAAAGATAAATTTGTGGTCTGGTTATCACCAATTGAGGATTGGAGCTTTGGATATTCCAAAGAAACTTTTCAGAATCGATATGGTCATTATGAGTTCTTAGTCATGTCCTTCGGGTTGACCAATGCCCCTACTGTGTTCATAGAGTTGATGAACCGAATGTTTTAATCATGTCTTGACTCCTTTGTCATTTTATTTATAGATGATATCTTGGTTTATTCCAAGAGTGAGGTTAAGCATAAGGAGCCTTTGTGGATTGTGCTTTAGATATTGAGGGTTGAGATATTGTATGCGAAGTTTTCTAAGTCTGAGTTTTTGTTGGAGTCTATTTCATTCTTGGGTTATGTGGTAACTAAGGAAGGTATTATGGTTAATCCAGCCAAGGTTCCAGCGGTTCATGATTAAATAGACCTACTTCGCCACCGAGATTTAGAGATTTGTTGTCTTAACAAGTTACTATCAGTGTTTTGTTGAGGGTTTTTCACCCAATTGCAGCTCATTTGACTAAGTTGACTCAGAAAAAAGATTTCTATCTAGTAGTCTGATGCTTGTGAGGCGAGCTTCCAAAAACGAAAGGACTTGTTGACTTCAGCTCCTATATTTTTATGTCCAAAGAGGGTGTGGGCTTTACCGTGTTTTCTGATGCTTCTGGTGTTGGATTAGGTGTTGCGTTGATGCAGAGGACAAGGTGATTGCGTATGCATTTTGATAGTTGAAGCCTCATGAGAAAAATTATCCTACCCATGATTTGGAGTAGTGCACAGTTGTACTTGCCTTGAAGTTATGGAGGCACTACTTGTATGAAGTCCATTATAAGATCTTCTCAGATCATCATAGCCTTCAGTACTTCTTCACCTAGCGAGATCTTAATATGAGGCAGCACCATTGGCTTGAGTTACTTAAGGATTATAACTTGACTATTCTCTCCCATCCGAGCAAGGCTAATATGGTTGTAGATGCCTTGAGCTGAAAGTCGACTAGCATGGGTAGCTTGGTGTATCTTTTGACCTAAGAGAGGCTTTTGGCCTTAGAGGTTTAGTTTTTTGCTAATCAGGTAATTAGGCTTGATATTTTGACACTGGGGCGTGCTTTGGCATTTATGGAGGATAGATCTTCTTTGATGGAGCAAATTCGAGCTCATTGATTTGATGATGTTGGATTGAGGTTTATTTAAGACAAAGTGTTGAGCGGGGAGGATAAGGAAGCCTCAGTTGATTCAGATAGAGTTTTGAGGATCGAGGTCTGAGTTTGTGGCAAGAGTGGTGATTGGATTAGGAGGATCTTGGAGAAGGCCCATTATTCCAGATATTCTATTCATCTAGGTGTGACTAAGATGTATCGTAATTTGAGACAACACTACTGGTGGGATGGTATGAGGAAAGATGTGGAAGATTTTATGGCTCGTTGCCTATGTTTTCGGTAGGTGAAGGTCGAGCATATGAGGCTTGGTGGGTTTCTTCGAAGGTTACCCATTCCCAAGTGGAAGTGGGAATGGATCACTATGGACTTTATGACTGGTTTTCCTCGTACATCTCATAGTTCTAATAGTTTTTGGGTCATCGTGGATCGATTGACCAAGTCAGCTCATTTTATTTCGGTTTAGGTTTTATTCAGTGCTAAGAGGTTAACCATATCTTTATTTGTGAGATTATGCATCTGTATGGTGCATTGGCGTCCATTATTTCATAGCAAGGTTTTGTGTTCACGTTTCACTTTTGGAAGACTTTTTAGGATGATTTGGGTACTCAGGTTGATCTTAGCATAGCATTTCACCCCAGACTGATGGCCAGTCAAAGCAGACTATCCAGGTTTTGGAGTATGATCCGCGCGTGCGTGATGGATTTTGGTGGCCAGTGAGAGCAACAGTTGGCTTTAGCAGTGGTTGCATATAATAATAGCTACCATAATATCTACCATTCTAGTGTTGATACGGATTTTTTTAGGCGTTGTATGATAGGCATTGTCGCTCTCCAGTAGGTTGGTTTGATGTTTCAGAGGTGAGACCTCGAGGTACGGACTTGCTTCGTGAGGCTTTGGATAGGATCCGGATCATTCAGGATAGACTTAGAGCAGCTCAGAGTTGGCAGAAGTGTTATGATGATCGTAGACTTTGTGCCTTGAGATTTTGGTTTTGGTGATCGTGTTTTCCTTCGAGTTTCATCCATGAAGGGTGTGATGAGCTTTGGGAAGAGGGGAAAGCTTATCCCCAGGTATATTGGTCCATTTGAGATTCATCGAGCTGTTGGTGATGTGGCTTATGAGTTGGCTTTGTCTCCTAATCTATCAGTTGTTCATTCAGTTTTTCATGTTTCTATGCTTCGTCGCTATATTCCTGATAAGTCTCATGTCATTCATTGTGAGTTGATTCAGTTAGATGAGCGGTTTTCCTTCGTTGAGGAACCGATTTTCATTTTGGCTAGGGATGTTAGGCGGTTGCGCTCTAGAGTGATCCTTGTGGTTAAGGTCCAGTGGCGACATCGACCTGTAGATGAAGCAGCTTGAGAGGTATCCCCATCTTTTCATTGATTCAGGTATTTCTTTGCCTTAGTTCAAGGACGAACTAGATTTTTAGTGGTGGATGATGTAACGACCTAAAAATTTGATGAAAAATGTAAAATTTGTGATTTTATATGATTTGGCTGTTTTACCCCTCCCCGTAGTTGCATTATGACTTTTTTGGGGTGTGGGAGTGATTGGCATGATTTTCGATGCATTTTGGTATCATTTATGCAATATTGTAGTTTTTGATGGCTTTGAGAGCCTTATTTTGGACTTATGTGGATATCTTTTGATCCGTGCAACGGATGGCCGAACGGATTACGCCAATAGCTCCGGAATATTACTTTTAGGCTAGGAAGACCTTTGGTTCGGGTCTCGGTGCACTCAAGCTCATTTCAACCTATTGATTGGAAAGTTGGAAAATTGGAAATATGGGTGTGAGACCCACATTTGATCGAAACGACCTCGGATGGAAAATCAAACTTCGCCAGCAGATTAAAAAAGTCAATTTTAGGGTGTTAGATTGTTTGGTATGATTTTACGATTTTTAAATCTCATTTCAACCCTCGGTTTGAAAAATTATAATTTCGAATTTAGGGGTCAACTTTGTAAAAATGATATTTTTTTAAAAATCTGATATCGTCATCGTGTCCGAAACATCGAATTTAGTTTGGTTTCACAGTTTGTTTGCATGTATCGGACTCCGAACGAATTCCGGGCACCCCGTCGAAGTCCGGAGTGGACTTTAAAAAAACTGCAGTTTTTTGTTCCTTTTAGTTCAGATTTTCTGCACTATATAAATAATTTTTGGATCCATTTTACTCATTTTTCATCTTGCCTCTTAAGAGTTAAACCCTAAATAGTTTGGAAGCTTAAAAGTGAAGCTTGTGGGAGATTGGGAAGCTAGATTAACATCTATTTCTTGATTTTATTACGGATTTAAGGTAAGAATTCACCCTCTTTCTTAGTAATTTCTTGAAAAATTCCTCAAAACCCCAAAAATCTTAAGGCGTGATTTTAAACCCAAATTACACTCCTTTCACTTGAATAGCATTTTATCTTATAATTACTAGTTTTTAATCAATCTAACCTTCAAAATAACTTCGATTCTTGATTTTAACCCGAATTTCACAGATTTTACCCGGTAAAGCTCAAAAATGATTTTTCTTCTATTTGAACCCTATTTTGACTCGATTTAACTTGGATTTTCAGTTGTAGATTCCTAACAATATGGGAAATATATTTTTGAAGTAAAGTTTCAATTTTCCCTTCTTTTTCGAAAATTCATTTTGGAGTCCGTTTTGGCCTCGAACCAAAAGTAGTCACTATGACTATCGTTGGTTTTATCTTGACGTGTAGATTTCATATTTGATGTTTTCAGTAGAGTTCGGGATTATTCGTGAAAAGTAAGATTGCGGGTTCAAGTGTAGCGTATCGATTTTGGCTTTCGAGGTAGGTTATGGCTTAACTCTTCAGACTCGGCTGGAAAGTAAATGATGGTACAAAATGCATGTTAAGGGTGAAAACTAATCATGAAAAATGGCTATTTATGTGTTATGCCCGTGTGGGGGCCTATATGTGATGTAATTGTTGAAATTGAGTTATTATGTGGTATGTGTGACCGTGTGGGGTCCTACATGATTGATAGCCTTCAATACATGTGAATAATTATATTGTGTTGTTAAAATATTTAATGTGGTACCATTGGTGTATTGTGATTATATTCATACTTTATTGGCATATGAGATATGTGAAAATTTATGGATGAAACAAAAATAATGAGTGGATATTGGCTCATGTGGTTGTGGAAATATATCAATATGGTTGGTTGTGGAAATATATCATGTGGTTAATAGTGAAAATACTCATTGTGATTGTTTGTGAGCATTACATCCTCATATCATGCTCATTCATGAAACATTCGTACCACCATGGCAACATCTGAGAAATACTGGCAACACCTTTTTAAAAGATATTGTAACACCTTATAAAGCCCTTTTCAAGGGATGTGTCAGAAAGGATATATGAGATATCTGGATTGTATACGGATTCACGAACCTTCCATGGGTCCTGTGTTGGGAGGCTTTCCTCCGTAGGTGTATACGAGGATTGTGCGACGATCCCGAAGGTTGTGTGATGACCTCGTGCATCATCATCATCATCATATACATTGCACTGACTTTATTGTGTTTATGTTGTGTTGTATTGCCTTATTGACTTGTCATCTATGTATTTTTCTTACCTTCTTTTACTTGTATTTGATGATCTTGTATCTACATGTTCTCTCTCTTGTTCTATTTATATGTGACATAATGTATACTTGTGTTCAATATGTTGGTATGTTGTTGTATTATATGTGAGATATATTAGAGTTGTTAGTGCAAGCGGTGTGGGCTACCGCTGTGGATAATTTTTTGATTGTAGGTGACGTGCTCTTAGTGTATATTTTATTTTCTTTATTTACTACTTTGCTTGATCGGCCTATGATACCTACTCAGTACAAGTGGACCGTACTCATGCCTATTACGCTCTTTCGGTGCAGGACCTAGCTCGAGTGAGCCTCAGCTTGATTGACTCGGGCGATTGTTGGAGCTTCCAAGGTAGCAGTTGGACATTCATGCGTCCGAATTTCACCACTATCTTTCCATAGTAGTTATATCTTTATTAGTATTCGGAGACAGATATTATTCATTTATGGTTATGTTTCCAATGCATTTGACTCTTGAATTATATTAGTAGTTCTTACACTACTGATACCTAGTTTTGGGCATGATTGGTATTTTGGATAAGTTTTTTTCACATTGTTATGATTACTTATATGGTTCAGCTTTGTTCTAGAAGCCTTACCGTGGGATATTTTTGTCTTTTTCTCTTTTCGTATTAGTTTCAGTGATAGGCTTACTTGTCAAGATATACCGCGACAAGTTCCATCATGACCCTCGTTTTTGGGTCGTGACAACTATAAGCTTTCAAACATTTCCAGTGATGCATTATAAGAAATATTGTAACAGAAAGAGTAATGCACCATTATGCTACATAACCTCCAAAACCATGCATAGTAATGTTAAATAATAATAATAATATAAAATGATAAAATAACATCAATAAATTTTTATTCCTTCAAAAAATTATGAAATATTTTATATTTGTGCTCATATAAAATCTAATTTTAACTAAAATAACACAGGTATATCTGATTGTAAATGCATGTTGTATACGTGTGATCAACTGTACTATAGGTATGCATGTGTTTTCAAAGAAGAAGTTGGAAGTATATGTGGCTAAATATATGTGCATTTATGTGTTTCAAGGCAAAAGTTATATATATATATTTATATGGAAACACAAACTATGTTGTCAACTAGATTCAATATAGTATATATGTTTTCAAACTATAACGTACATTACAAGCAAACTGTATGTAAAATGCTTGTTGCATGTGTTAAGAGTTCAACATTTAGAATGTATGTAAAGTATTTATTCTTATGTATGATCGTACATATGATGCACAATATTTTTCATCGATATGAAGTGTAGTTGTACATAGAGAATAGAAACTGAAGAAGACAAAGAGGCAACTCCGATAGAAATTTGGCAAAGAAAGAAATCCACAACTTTATGAACAATTAATTGTTTATATATTTTCAGTAAAATTGTGAATTTCGAGAAAGATCTTTGTGTTAACCTTCAAATATGATTTATCTCTTTCACAATTTAATTAATTTTTTCAGTGGTCAATTCAAACACTGACAAACTTCAACCATGATAAATGAGTAAGGTTAGGATAAACAATAACAAATGAATAAGTTAAATAATTAAAAATATCATTGTAAAAAAATAAAAATATAAAATACACATTAGTCAATTTTACTCATGTGTGAAATTAGTATGTGTGGTAGGGGGTGGGGGTGGGGTGGGGGTGAGAGACCCTATAGGCATTTTTTGGGGGTCCAATAGTTGGTCCGGATGGAATACACTAAATTACTGGACATTGAAAAATAACAAAGAGTCCCTAATTAAAGTCAAATTTTCCAATTGTAGGGTTGCTAATAATTGTCCCTTGACATATTAATCAATTTGATAAATGGAAGCCGAACAGAAAGGCAAAATATTTTTTTGTCTTCTTCGATTTTATTCGAAGGTCATTTGATGTGATGTATAAGAATAGTGTATACTATAATCGATTATTAATTTTTAAATTAGTAAAATTTTGATATTAGTTATTGTGAGATTCTTTTGATGTGGTGTTTGGTTTGAGTATTAAATTTAACATGTATTGCATAATTTTTTTAAAATACTATTTGTTCACAAGAATAGCCTCCACAAATACGATAGAAAGGATATGCAAATTATCTTAAGGGACAATTAGGTCTTTAAATCATAATAATGAATGCATTAAAACCTCTTAGATATTAATACCATAGATTTTCGTATGCAAATTATTACACATGTTAAGAAACAATAAATAATAGAAATAATTTTACTACATCATTCTTTGAATATAATAAATTTAATATCTTGAAAAATGCAATGAATGATGAATAATATTTAATAGCAATGATGAAATGAGTAGAAAAGAGTAAATTATCCATTGATTTTTCTGAACAAGTACTGTTGAACATCTATTTTTAATATGGTCGATAAATATTTTTAAAGATAGGGAGTAAATGGAAATTTGAAAAAAAAAGGTACACATTTTTTTTCTTTTCCGATTCTCATATGGAACAGAGTGGTGGCCGGAGTTTGAAAAATGAATAGTTTAGGTAAATTATTTTTGCTGGACTATATTTTAATTTAGCTTTAATTATATATATTTTGTGCTTTATAAAAGAAAAAATTATATATTTTTTTCATTCATAAATAAGTGATTTTTAAATTTTGAAATTTTATTATCAAACAAGTAGTGTTTTAGAGAATCAAGATATTAAATATGTTCCTTCTTTAAATAAAGAGAGTTTTAAAACTACTAAATTGTTGAATTTTTTTCAACATAATTATTAATAGTGAGTTACTAAACATACTCATTATTATATTTTTTTTTTTATAGAATAAGTATTTTGTTAAGGAGTGTGTCCATTTTAAAACAACTACTTATTTATAAATTGAGGAAACAACAATTTCATCTTCAAATATTTAATAACCATACTCTCAACCTTTCAAAAAGTTGCAAAAATAAATAAATAAATGTATTTTTGTTGTAAATATAAGAAAGTTTTGAAAATCTAACTAAAATAGTTTATTTGTAAAATAAAGTAATGTATTGAACGAAAATTAGAAGATGTGACTTGAATGGAACAAATATAACTCAAGTTTTTTCAAAAATTGGAGTCATAGAGAGATTTGATTTAAATCTCTAAGAAATTACATAATATGCAATTGATTAATTAATATACTAAATTTTACCATGAAGTAGAAAGAATATTGTACCTATAAATTTAACATTTTCCTTCTCAATGTTCAGAATGTCTTCTTTCTGCTCCCTTTAACGATTTTGTAATGGAAAAAAAATAAGAGAGTGTGTCAAAAAATACTGAAATGAAGGTATTAGATTCTGAAGCAGCACACTTTGCACCTTTCAAAAAGGGAATAAAAAGTCTTATCAAGAAAGAAAATAAGTTTTCAATTACAACGGGAGCATGTGTTCTTTCGTTACTTCTTTTCCATATGGCATTTATGCTTATGATTCCTCTAACAATATCTAGATGATTTCCTAAGTCATCGCAAGGATCAAACCACAAACACCAATGTTGTTTCTCTTCTTCACTCTTCATATGGGGAAAGCAATTTGATGAATAACTTGAATGTTGTTGTTCATCTTAATGATAAGAAGGCCTCTCTGGATAATAAATTTACAATTAAATAGAGGTTATAGATTTTGTTGTCATCAGATAAGAGTTTATCAATCTTATTTTATTTACTTTTGGATTGACAGTGAAGTCTGTGTCATTTAATATTTGAGTTTTTCTATTGGTCGTTTGTTGTCCTTTTATTTTTAGTCGTTTAATAAGTTGTCATTTCTTTAGTCCTATATTTCTCCATGGCCGTAACTATGACGTATCAGGTCTTATGGTGTATTTTTTCTTTTTTCTTATATGGGTATCCTAATAAAATAAACTCTTCTCTATTAGCAGCTTGTAATGACTCTCAAGGTTATTTTGTAAGTTTTTACTTTTTTCCTCATGTTTGACCCTACCCATAACTTTGGTGAGTTGCTTATGACTTGTAGAGATAGGTGATATTTTTTCTAATATAATCTAATGTATTATTGATGAGTTTAGATATTAGAAACTCAAAAAGTTTGACCTGATTCAACAATTGAGATTGAGGAGGTTGATTTTGAGTTTTGGCAATTTCACTAGGTCTGGGGAGTAATTTATTGTTTGGTTGGGTGGTTTGCAATGTCTTTGAGGAACTTGAGAGTGACTTGGACCCTTGAATTGAATTATAGAGTACTTAAAGATTAGAATCGACCATGATAAATATTTGTGACATCTCTCAAGGTCATTTTGTAATTTTTTTCTTCTTTTTTGTTACTTTCCCTACCCATAGCTATGGCATTTGATTAGCTACTTATGTATTGTACAAATAGATGACATGATTTTCAAGCTGATAAGTTTTTTTTATTTGTTCTGAAAATTAAAAATTTAGGAAGTTTGACTAAACTCAACATTTAGAGTCAGCGTGGTCAACTCCGTATTTTGATGATTCCACTTGGCCCGGAGGATGATTTATAATATAATAAATAAATGATATATCACCACACCCTTCTTTCCTGCCTTCCAAATTAACTCATGACACCCTCCTAACTACTTGAGGTCAAGATTACTTCTCTTACCCAACTTCACAATATATAGCACTCAAAATTCTTAGTCAGGTACATATTATACCTTTAATCTCTCAACTTTTGATTGTCATTCAATAAGTCCTTTAATTTACCAAATGACATAAAAGTGTTTTCATAAACTCGTAGGTTAAGAGGAAATTCACGTGCAAGCTCTTACAATGTATCCTTGAATACAATTTATGTAAGTAATAGTCAACCTTGGGGATCTTTTGCAAATTGTCATTACTACAATCATTTTAAATGATAAACTAGGCCCACAAATCTTTACACTTCATAAGTTTATATGTGTTCTTATTATTGAAGGGAATTGCCATTTATCTAATTGAACTAAACATTGAACCTCTCTAGGCAGTTGTTGTAGAGAAGAGTAAAAAGTTTTGTTTCTATTCGACGATATTAGCTTAGCGAAAAGTCAACTATTTAATTAGCTTCCTTGAAACAGTGAGTAATATAAAAAATAGAGTCATTGTTGTGACTAATATCTTAGGTAATCTTCTTCATCTTCAGAGATCAATATCTCTGTTTTATTATCATATTTGCCACCACCAAAGAATTCAATTCAATATTTGTTTTTCAATTCCATACTATAGTTGCTCAAACCAGTAACATTAATGTTTTTATATGATTTTGGAAAATGGTATTTTGATTCTTATTTCTTGAAACTAATTAAACTACAAAATATTAAAAATAGAGTTGTTTCTTAATTCTTAAAAGAAATTAAGAAAACTTGATCAACATAGAAATATTTTAACCGAGGAATCCAACAGAAGTTCAAAGATCTGAGTAAGAGTTCTTGTAATATCTTTAAGAATGTTTTAAAGACACATAAACAGTGTCCACAAACTCATATATATATATATATATATATATATATATATATATGTATGTATGTATGTATGTATGTATTCACACACGCATACATACATATATGTATGTATGTATGCATGTCTTTTTTATTTATTGTATATCAAACCAAGAAACATGGATATTGTGAAAGCCGCATATCGATGCAAAAGTCTATTTTCCTACCTTATAGTCAAATGTTCATATCTTCTGGTAGAAAATTTTAAATGATGAATTGTTTGAAGAGTTTAAAACTAGAATTGAAGGACTTTGTTTGAAGAGTTTAAAACTAGAATTGAAGGACTTTCATTTGATAGCTAGTAGGCCTTCTAATTCTATATATATTTGACAGATATGTATGTACATGTTAGACCATGCACGAGGTTATGTGAAATATTCCACCATATTAAACCTTTAAGTTGAACTTTTATTTTAAAGCTCCATTTGTCCTCTCGATTTTAGACTTACACTTCAAGTGACTTCATCTAAGTGTTTCTAGGTGTAATCACTCATTTAAAACTATTCTCCGACATTCAATTGTCGGGTGATGTGAATCGTATGAATTTGAATCGTAAATCATAATAATTAGCCACTTAAAATAATTAAAAAGATGTAAGAAAATTTAGTTATTACTGCCAGATAAATTGGTATGTAAGAAAAAGTACAATAAATCACAATAATTAATAATATAAAATATTTTTAAAAATTAGTTAACTCTCAAAATTTTATTAATACTGCATAAATTGAGATAGAGAGTGTAACATATATTATTTAAAAACTAGCATTGGAAAATTTCATACTCAAACAAGATTTTTTCGCAAAAGAAAATTTAGTTTACGAAGTCTCAGGTCAAACTCATCCACTCAAAAGTATATCATTTTAATGATTGAGAACTACACAATGATTGTCTAAAATTAAAGAACTCAAACAATTTTGTAGATTATTAATTGTTTCATATTTATTCCACATTTATTTCATATCTATGTATATAATAAATAAGAATAGTCTAACCTATAATTATGTCAAGTAGGTGAAGCAGGTATTCCTTAAATATTCTTTTAATTAAATATAATTAATTTTTAATACATAATAAAATCACGTTTGAAGAAACTGACAAGCATGTCGAAACTGTTGCTTCTATAGAATAGAAATATATATGACCACAAAAATTAATTTATAGTACACATATACATTCTAAATATTTTATAGTTGTCTTTAATATTCTTACAAACTTATTTTGTGTGTACTATTCTTAAAAGATATTAAGCATTTAACTTCGCATAGTAGTATTATTTATAAAAAATAAGAAATAATTTTAATTAATAAGATATTGGCCATTATTTTCTTATACATAACCTTGGATGTTGTTACAAAACCTCTTATTTATTAATATGGAGTTTTGATTTGTTTAATTGAAAATTCTAAAATATTCTTAATAAAAAGTAGGTAGTTCTTCTTTCTTTTATTATGTAAATTTTGTACCTCTTTTTTAATCTTCAATACTATTTTATATGAAATTAAAACCATAAAACTCACCATTATAATATTTTTGGGACCTCAAAAGTTTGAGTGCTTAAATCAAATAGTAACACCTACCATTAAAATATTTTTGGGACCTCAAAAATTTGGGTGCTTAAATCATACAGTAACACCTAACCCACATGTTTAAGGTGTTTAAATTAGCTCGTGAAGACTTACGATTCAAATTCTATTGATTCACGTCACCCGACGATGGGATGTTGGAGAGTAGTTTAAAATAAGTGATTACATCTAGAAATACTTAGATGAACTCACTTGAAGTGTTAGACTAAGATCAAGAGTACAAATGGAGACTTGAAATAAAAGTTCAACTTGAAGGTTTAATACGATGAAATATTTCAAATAACCTCGTGCGATGTCTAACTTGTACACACATACCTCCCAAATATATAAAGAATTAGAAGGCCTACTACCTATCAAATCAAAGTTCTTCAAGTCTAGTTTTAAACTCTTCAAACCATTCATCATTTCTACGAGAAGATATGGACATTTTACCAAAAGGTAGCAAAATAGACTTTTGCATCAATATGCGGCTTTCACAATATCCATGTTTCTTAGTCTGATCTATAATAAATGAAAAATACATACATACATACATACATATATGAGTTTGTGGACACTCTTTAAGTGTCTTTATAACTTTCTTAAAGATGTTATGAAAACTCTTACTCAAATCTTAAAGATCTGCTAATGCATTCCTCGGTTAAAACATTTCTAAGTTGATAAAGTTTTCTTAATTTCTTTTAAGAATTAATTGATAACTCTATTTTTAATATTTTTAGAGTTTCTTTAGTTTTCAAAAATAAAAATTAAAAACCCATTTCCCTAGAACATATCAAAACACTAAAGATACTAGTTTGAGTAACTATAATATGGAATTGAATTCTTTAGTAATGGCAGATAACAAATAGAGATACTGATATTTGAAGTTGGAGAAGATTATATAAGATATTAATCACTGCAACAATGAAGCTTATTTTTTATATTAGCCTTGTTTCAGGGAAGCTTATTAAATAATTGACTTTTTGCTACGCTAACATCGTCTAGTAAAAACAAAACCTTTTCTCTTCTCTACAACAACTTCCTAGAGAGGTTAAATGTTTAGTTCAATTAGATAAATGGAAATTCCCTTCTATAAGAAGAATACATATAAACTTATAAAGTGTAAAGATTTATGGGCCTAGTTCATCATTTAAAATGATTATAGCAATGACTATTTGCCAAGGATCCTTAAGGTTGACTATTACATGTATAAATTGAATTCAAGGATACATTGTAAGAGCTTGCACGTGCATTTCCTATTCACCTATGAGTTTATGAGAACACTTTTATGTCATTTGATAAATTAAAGGACTTATTGAATGGTGATCAAAAGTTGAGAACTCAAAGTTATATATGTATTTGATTAAGACATTTGAGTGTTATAGATTGTGAAATAGGGTAAGACGAGTAACCTTGACCTCAAGTAGAGAGAAAGAGGTGTCATTTATGCATTTGGGCGGCGAGAAAGAAGGGTGAGGTGATATACCATCCTCCGAGCCTAGTGGAATCATCAAAATATGGAGTTGACCTCGTCAACTCTAAATATTAAGTTTAGTCAAACTTCATAAATTTTTAATTTTCAAGACAAAAATGGTATTTATTATATTAGACTAAACATGCCACCTATTTCCACAAGACATAAGTATAGCTAATTACATGTCACAGCTATAAGGAGGGTACAGTAACAAAAAAGAAGGAGTAAAATTATAAAATGACCTTGAGAAACATTATAAATGTTTGTCATGGTCAATTCTAATCTTTAAGTACTCTAAAATTCAATTCAAGGGTCCAAACCACTCTCGAGTGCCTCGAGACATTTCAAACCACCCAACCAAACAACAAATTACTTCCCAAACCTAGTGAAATTGTCAAAACTCAAAATCTACCTCCTCAATCTCAATTGTTGAATCTGGTCAAACTTTTTGTGTTTCAAATAGCTAAAACTCATCAATAATACATTAGATTATATTATAAAAAATATAACCTATCTCTACAAGTCACAAGAAACTCACCAAAGTTATGAGTAGGGTCAAACATGAGGAAAAAAGTAAAAAAATTACAAAATAACCTTGGAAGTCAATACAAGCTGCTAATAGAGAAGAGTTTATTTTCTTGGGATACCTATATAAAAAAAATGAAAAGTACACCATAAGACCTTATATTTCATAGTTAAGATCATGGCGAAATATAGGAGTAAAGACATGACAACGACTTATTAAACGACTAAAATTAAAAGGACAACAACCGACCAATATAAAGACTCATATGTTAAAAGACACAGACTTTACTAACAATCTAAAAATAAATAAAATAAGATGGATAAAATCTTCTCTGATGACAACCTAATCTATAACCTCAATTTAATTGTAAATTAATTTTTCACAAAGGCCTTCTCATCATATGGTTTAACAACGCCATTCAAGCCATTCATCGTATAGCTTTCTCAGAAGAAGATGGAAGAAGAGCAACAACATTGGTGCTTGTGGTTTGATCCTTTTGATGACTTAGGAAATTATCTATTAATTCATTGATATTGCTAGTGGAATCATAAGCATAAATTCCATATGGGGAAAAAATAAAAAAACCAATACATGATCCCATTGTAATCGAAAGTTTATCTGCTTTTTTGATAAGACATTTTTTCCCTTTTTGAAAGTTGTAAAGCGTGCTACTTTAGAATCTAACACCTTCATTTCAGTGTTTGTTCGGCACACTCTTTTATTTTTCTCCATTACAAAAGATTTAAGCGAGCAGAAAAAAGGCGTTCTAATCATTGAGAAGAAAAATGTTTAATTTATAGGTACAATATTATTTTTACTTCATGGTCAAATTTTGTCTATTAATTAATTATTATATATTATGTAATCTTTTTAAGAGATTTAATTCAAATCACACTATGACTCTGATTTTTGAAGGAACTTGAGTTATATTTGATCGAATTAAGTCACATCTTCTAATTTTCCTTTAATAGATTACTCTATTTTAAAAATAAACTATTTTAGTACTTTCTTTACAACATAAACAATTTAATTATTTTTATTATTTTTGCAATTTTTTGGAACGTTGATGGTTTGGTTATTAACTATTTTAAGATGAAATTGTTTCTCCCTCCATTTTTAAATAAGCAGTTGTTTTAGCTTGGGCACACCCCTTAACAAAACACTACTTTATAAAATAAGTCCTCTTTGGGTTTCGACACAAAAAATATTGGAGGGTTCATTTGAGTGAAGTCTCGGACTCTAGTTGCTACTGTATTCACAGGGTTGGCTGGTGCAACCACCTGCTGGTTATTCTGGGATGTCATTGACTGGGATAATGCTGTGAAAGTATTCCTAAACTCAGCATGGGAAACCTGTTCATTTAGAGGATCATTTAGGACTAGTGGTGGTGCTTGTTGATTCCCATTCCTCCTTTCGTTAGTTCTCTTGGGAGGCATTTTCTGTAAATGGGTAGAGGACGAGTTAGATAAAGAATTTTAATAGAGTTCACACTCTATTGAACGACATGAATTTTGAAAGAAGTGAAACTTTTTCTAAGACATTTCATAGCCTCACACTCATAACTGTGGCGACTCTACTTAATGCGGCTATCGAACAACCTAGGGAACCTCAAACCTAATGCTTTTATACCAAGTTGTCATGACACGAGACTACCTCTTAGTTGTAACACGATGCTTAGAATAATAAGTGACCCCAAGCTAACCCATGGCCTGGCACGACACTAAGAATACTGAAGAAATAATATGGTACTGAGTGAAAAATTAAACAGAAATAAATTGATGATAGGAGTGATAATGAAATCAATATTGATTATCAATTTTAAGACTGTTTGGAATACCCAACGTGCTTAAATGTAACTAGAAGCCTGAAAGACTCCAAGTTATACAAGATATTGGGATAAGCCCTCAACTAACTCTAATTGCTTGAAACTAAATAATAGATATCCAAAGGGACTATGGTGTCAATCCTAATCTGACGGGTGACCCCTTATAACCTATCGGTGGCTCCGTAGTTCTGAAACTCTTGAATTTCTACTAAAGATCTCAAACTAATTGATGGAAGATCCTTCATTTCTGTGTTCGCTTGGTGCTAAGTACTAATCTCAATGAAAGACACTGAGAATTGATTGCACTCATTATGATAATATCCTAAAGATAATAATAAGTGGATATTCTGAAATATGCTCAAATAAATGTAAACTGGAGAATATGGAATTTACAACTATATACATGCTTTCCTAGGTATCGGGTGTACATTACCCAACAACTATAAACATAACAATATTAAACTGAAACATCATGAGGAAATTTGTGATTCAAGCCCAAAACTCAACAATTTAGCATCATAATAGGAGTTCATAATTTTGAGTATGAAAAAATGCTTAAACTTATGGGGAAACATATATTAATGGTTAAATTCAAGAAATAAACTGAGAAATTATAGAACCCATGCTTTCCATAAACCCTAGACTTGAAGGGTAAATTTAACTTGAGAATCTAGTGCTTTTTGGGACTCAAGAAGACAATAGCCCCTTTTTCTATTTAAAACTAAGTGTCGATTGAATTTTAAATGAGGAATATTAGGGTTTTTTCCACTTATATACCAGCCTTTAGAAAGCTTAAAAGATGTAGTTTTGACGTTAAAAGGTGTGAAAATATCAAACAACCCATCTAAAATCGTTTAAGAAATCCCTAGAAGCAGTCGCGACACCTCAAGATACGGCTCGTAGGGTTTGACCACGAGTCGTGGCTTGGAGTCATGTCTAGAGGACTAAAATTTTGGTTCCTCAAAGTTATGACGATGAGTTCTCCTGATGACTTGTATATCCTAACAATGATTCATCATCAAAAGTCATAAAAAGGGACAGAGACTTTGGGTTTCCCATTGTTGAGACAATAAGTCCTTCTGATGACATGTGTAGTTGGATAACGAGTCATATCATGGAGTCTTTATCGAGGGACTAAAATTATAATTCCTTAATACCATGATGAAGAGTCCTCCTGATGACTCGTATAGTCTGACAACGAGTCGTTGTCAGAGTCATCGTCACTAGCAGTTTGATAGTTCCTCAGTAATTTGGCCACAACTTTTTTACTTTGATATCGGACTAAGGTTAAATTGGTGGCCTTTGAAAGATAATTCAATTTCTATCCCTTGGTGGGTCTAAAGCTCAAAAACATGGGTTATTACAAATAATATATATATATATATATATTTGTATATAATCGAAGAATGAAAGCTAACATCTCGGAGCTCATAACCAAGAATGAAAGATAATACTAAAATAACAAAGTATCTAATAAAAGGATGACTAAACATGGGATAATATATCAATAATATATCTTACTATGAGAATGAAAGGAATCAGAAACCTACCAAAAATATTGGCTACAAGTCCATAACCATCCTGTCATGAACTAGCCATAATAACCAACAATAAAGTAGCTGACTAGTCCGGACAAAATATAACCTAACCGGGCCCCCATAATCCCAAAAGGTGCAAGCAAGCACTCAACAAACAGCAACCATAGTTATACCTATACAACCCTCCCCCATATGATCGATAGATATAAGCATCAAATAATTATACTAATGATTGGCGATGTACATGAATGAATAAATGCAAGAAAAATAGATGATACCATATACAATCCGAGTGCCATAAAGAATCAAGTTAATACACCTATTCTAACTCATTATCTCACAAAGGAAGGACCTATGGTGATCATACTTCCCACACTACTTCTCACGGACGAAGGGACCCATAAGAGACTCGGGATATTCATAATCATTGCTTGGTCACGAACCAGTACTTAATAACTATCATAATCAAACTAATTCTTTCAATACTGGAGAGAGATATAAGCATAATAAGTTCACAAACGTGAACTATGACTAAAAGAATATAAACCTGTAAATGCATTTCCCGAGATCAAGTTTGGATACTTGGCGTAACAGCATAGAAGGGTCAGAATATCGCTTGATTGATGTAAATTATAGTGGTTAAAGAGTGAATTAATAATGGATCGAAATCATCCTTGACTTAATTTTCAAAATAGCTCATCTAGTTTCAAAAGCTCAAAAATAATAAAACAAGGTGGTACCATCCCATTGTAAAAGCATTTACTTTAAAAGTGAAAAGTGGGAATAAATTCCCCTCTAAAAAACAGTAGTAAAATCAAAGATTTGGTTGGATATTGATACGAAATAAATATGGAATATGTAACAATTAATAGGATACAAAATTAATTCTTTTTGTTGTCAAATATCATGTAATTACTTTCGGAGTATGAAATCCTTTACATCAGTTACATGTTTTGGTGGTCTAAACTATGTTTTGAATGAAAGCTCTTGCTTAATACATTATGACTCAGAAAAATCATGACTTGCAATGTCTTGGTATGACGATACCAATTCAGACTAACACCATATCAGACTCAGACTAACAGACATTTCAGACTTTCATGACTTTAGACATTCAGAATGTTGTATGTACAGAAAAGGTTAAAAATGGGCATACAGAGATGTTAGGTGGTCCCCCGAAGAGGGCTTGAGTTCAAGCGACTCATTGCCTAAAACTGTGGTTTGCCGACCCGGGTATATTATTATGCGCTGACTTAAATGTCCTGTGGCGTATCAGACTCAGAGACTCCAACCCTTGCGGCACACTTGGGTTGGGGGCTTCCCCGCCGAGTCAATGGTGGATTCCATACAGCCCGTGGAATATTCAGAATTGTAGGGGAATACCACCTAACTCAAAAGTAAGACACAGATCATGATTTGAAATGAACAGACAGGTTGCATGTTTTCAAAAAGTGCCCATGTACTTTTCAGAAATAGTTTTATACATGATGTCTTGATGAAAAATTTGTTTTCACTTAATATATATATATATATATATATATGTTCCATTATACTATTTTTGGAGTGCTTCATGTGCCAGTACTTTTGTGCTGACCCTCCCTCCTTCCAGGTTCTGAGGTACAGTCTAGGGGTCCAACTAATCAGTAGACATTTTTCAGATTTGCAGACTTGATCTCACAGTGGTGAGCCTTCTATTATTCGAAAGGCCTAATTATGTCAGACATTATCTTATTTATTATGTTTTTGGTTTACTGGGGGCTTGTCCTAGTTTATTTTCAAACAGATGTTTGTGTTCTTAGTAGAGATTTCGCAGACTGATGTCAGATAGTATTATTCAGAAATGTTGCAGAACTTGACCATGTTTTTCTTACTCAGTTTCAATTCCGCATTTTATTATGATTATGAATGTTGTGCATGATAACCAGACAGAGAATGGGTGTTCCGGGCCTTCATGGTTCGGGATGCTCGTCACAGCCAGGGCCTAGGCTCAAGTCGTGACAAACTTGGTATCAAAGCATGGTTCATGGTCCCAGGGCGTCTGCGAAATCGCGTCGGGTAGATTCTTGTTTATGGGTGTGTAGCGCGCCACACTTATAAGCAGGAGGCTACTAGACGTTTACGAATGTCTTTTTTTCTTCATGTTCTAGTTCGTGCAATAGAGTCAGAATGTTCCTCTTTAATACTCTAATTCGTGCTATGGTGTCGCCCATACGAAAGTAAAAAGTCATCCCACATTCTTTCCTTACTCTAAATATCCTCAGATATGTCTCATTATTAAGGTGATTCAGGTGCAGAAGTTTAGAGACTAAATGGTATTGTCCCTTTGGATCGCGCCATATAAGAGTTAAAATTTATGCAAGTACTAAGAATCCGTTAGTGCTTCAATGTGTATTGATTCCGATGTAAACATTGATCCTGATGGAATCATGCTTTTCAGCTTGAGGTATTAATTGTGTTTAGTCCCCTTCAAATTTATGTTACAAATGTCTTACTTAAGGGGGGGATGATGTGTAGTAGAATGTTGGAACTGTATTTCCACCCAAATAGTAGTATGAGTCAAAGTTTTGTTTTCATGACCTATTGGTAATGAAATTAGACCAAGAAGTTGGTGATGTAAAGTCACAAAGTTAGAAGTGAGAGTGAGGGTGATTTACCCCTTTATAGTGATAAACTAATGTGGTAGCTAGTAGCACGTGTGGATGGTATGGTAGCCCACGGGGGAAGTGTTTTACTCAGATTTTTATTTATACAGAATAAGATGTATATTATTAGATCATTAAATATTATGTGTCAATTTTCTATCTCTTGTAATATGTAATCTTGTTATCATGGTCTTTTTGAAAAAAAAAATAAAAAATTTAAGTCTATTGAAGCCGTGTGGGGCTCCTTCGATTCACTAGCATAGTTGTCTTGTCATTTTTCTTGTTCAATATACAAAAAAAAAATAAAATCAAAGTCTAGTGAAGCCGTGTGAGGCCTATTTCGATTCACTAGCAACTTGTCGTCCAACTTGTTGATTTTGTGTTGGTTTAATATATGTATGGCTGAATTTATTTGCATGAGATCGAGTTGGTAATGAATTGATACGTCTTTGTGTGTGATTAGTAGAAGGTAGAGAAGGAGTTGTTAGTCAGGGTGATTGTAGGTTGCTTGATGTGTGAAAATGGTTGTATTAGCCATTAATTTATAATTATAGACTCATGGTTGTAGTGGGAATTGAAGGTAGTCTAAATGTATGTGGTGAGAAATCCGTATAAGTAGAAAAGATTGTATGGGGTAGTATTATAAGATTAAGGTTGATCATGTCTATTAAGTAACTTAACCCCCTTGACCTTCTTTCCGTTGGTAGCTGTAAACTAGTACAACTTGTGAGAAGGTATGTAGTGGATTTTGAGGTGTGTGAATAAAATGTGTCAATTTTATGGACTAGCATATTATTTTGCACTCGTCATTAGTGGTAAATGATTGATACTAAACTACAGGCTTGAATTTAAATGGTGTGGTGGTAAAAAGTGGCAAGAGTTTGATGATGCATGTTTTGTGGGACTAAATTAGTAGGCTTCATGTGCTAAAATAGTGCATGCTAATGGATTATGATAAGGAAAACTGTTAGGTCATGATCGGTTGTTGGGGTCATAAAGTCCTACTGCACTAGTGTTTTGTGATGTTTATTCATAGTTTCCAAAGTGAAAATTTTGTGTAAGGTTGAGTTGTAAATCATGTTTGACACTAGACATTAAGTTTGAAACAATTGATGGCCATGAAGGTGAAAGTGAAGGTTTCTTGACTAATGATGCTAGTTATTGGGAAGTGATCTATAGGCTTGAACAGTCTATCCGAGTGCCTAAGTTTATTTGATTTCATAATGAAGTATGACGGTGTATGTATGATGTAGAAGTATGCCCAGGGTGGTTTAAAATGGCGGTATTTATTCTAATGCTACTACATGTTGTGTGTGACTAGTGGTACCGTTGAGTTGATGTGTGGCGAGTGCCTTGAAAGTTGTGCTAATAGAAATAAGAGTAGAGGTACTAGAGGATGTGCGTTTCAACTTTGGGGATGCTCATAAAGATTCGAAGTTAGTAAGTGTTCGAGTAATAGATGATGACTATTAGGGTTACAGAATGATAGAGTTTGTCTCAGAAGGCGGTATTTGTAGTGGGTTTTTCCACTTCCAGATGTAGTCATTAGGGTCAATTTATACTGACTACGAGTATTGTCGTTTTTCATACCCCAGAGTGCAGTTAAGTTCAAAGTCTAATACGGTATCTCCAACAACTTAAGATGATGGTTTGAAGCTAAGGGGGAGATGATAGAATGAATAACCAAGTCAGGTTCTCAGATTCTAGTAGTGACGTCATGACGACAGAGAACGTTAGAAAGTGAGAGTGAGACTCAATCCATTCCTATCTCAGTATTTTTTTCAGTGATCCCAATACATACGCATGCCTTACATGTCAGTTCGATAATCGTAGTTCATGATCATGCTTGTGATAGCGAATCATGTACTCTTCCAATTCTAAAATGAAGGGTTCCAGTTCATTCAGTAGTTGGAATTACATTCCATATGTTACAAACTCCAAATTGAGGTCATACAGCTCATGAAATATATGTTTACGCCCTATAGTATGCTCAGTCTCCATAAACCATGTTTTACGCCAAATGATTAGAGAGATTCAGTTTATAGCCATGAATACTCTAAATTCAGAGTGCTTTGATAAATCCCGAATGTTGATTTGCTATTCCTCATGCCTCAGTTAAGTGTTAAGTTTCATATAATACCCTTTTATGTTTCAAAATCTTATGTTTTAGCCTTTTGTGACTCCTTCTTATATGAGGATGGTTTAACGAGTAAATGTTTTTCTGTTGATAAAAAGCATAGTATGCTTGTTTTAGATACAACCTTAAGTGTTAAGTAAGTTTGGGGCCAATCTTTGATACATGTGACGGTTAGTGGAAAAGTTTGTGTGTATGTTTTAGGGTAGCGCGTGGGAGTTATATTGTCAATAGTTTAGAAACTATGGGAAGTATGTATTTATGGGTGATTGCCTTGAAGTAAACATGTGGTTATAAAATAGGCTTGAATGATGTTTTGGGATTATAGTGGGAGGTCGCAATAGGCATTAGCGACTTCATATTAAGAGTTCCGAGTAGTCATTGAAGTGGTAAGACATGTTATGCTTAGGATGCGATCTTTAAAAGAGATATAAAAGGTGGCGTCATATGGTTTAGAATAATAGTGTAGTGTAGCATGTTGTATTTTTGTGACTTAGAGTTAGGCTTGATCGCGGTGTAAGGATTAAGCTATTTTAGACATTAGTAGAAAAATTTGTCAATGCTCATATGAGGATTTTAAGCTGAATTGAATGAATATGCTACTTATAGGAAATAGTATAGTTAAGGGATATTCGAGAAGTGTACTAAGCTTGAAAGTAAGAAGTTTTATTGCCAAAGGTCTAGTAATTCTATCCTAATTTAGGAGTTATATGTCTATATTCCAGACTGCAGAGCAGTGTCAATGTTGTGATTTCCTCAGTGGGATGTCTTGCGTAATCCATACCCAAGATTTGTGGCTAGAACTTCTTTAGAGAGAGCGTTGAAGAGATACTCCAGTTAAGTATGAGGGTCCAGCATAATTCAGTCTGTATAGCCAGTAAGTCAGTGTAGCAGTCAGATTTGCATGACTTGTTTTCTCGTCTCTTCATTTATTCATGCTACCCAAAATCTCAGACATGATACTATTCCAAGATAGAGTATACTAGTAATTGCGAGTATAGCTCAGTTCATGCATCATGGATTATATTCAAAATCCAGAGGATCAGTTATGAATCAAATCGTAGGTTCCGTGTGCATTGTCTCCGTTTTCCGAGTATCTTAGTGAATTGAACATTCATAGAGGGATATAGGATGCCAAGGGGGAGATACCCCATTCGGATGCATGCATAGATTCTTATTACAAGCTTCGCATCAATTGTTATTGCGTATTCAGTCATACGTTCTTGTGTCAGTTCAGTCAGATATGCCTGCATTAGAAATGCATGTTCAATAGAAAATGTTCAGCTTATCTGTGTATTCAGTTCTGCGTTCATGAGATCAACTCAATAAAAAATCCAAACATTAGGTTTGCATCATAAGAACTTAGCTTATGAGTAGCTCCAGTCGTGTATTCCATGCATCCGATATGCATGCCCGATATAAGAATTCAGAATATCAGTAGTTCCATCCATATGGTCATGCTTCAGATCAGTGTATTCTTTATTAGAAGACATGTCATGCCTGCGTTATTCCATACCTTTAAGGCTTCAACAAGTTCCTATCCATCATTCGGGGACGAATGATCCCAAGGGGGAGATAATGTAACGCCCCGTAAAAGTCATGCATGTATTAGACTGTAATTTCTGAGCTTTAGACTTAAGTTTTAAAATTTTTCTAAGTGTTGAAATGACTTAGACTCATTCTTAGCTGGCAACACTCGGGATACAACTTCTCGACCTTCCCGACCTTCATTTTTAGATTTTCAAGTTGCGTTACGATCGGGCAATCTCATAGTACATCTCGGATAAGTTTTGGAATTTTTCGAAATGCATAAGGCTGCGTTTGGATTTCAAAACAGTAGCAAAATGCATAGCCTATTGCCCAGTTTATTTCAGCATTTCAGGGTCAAACTCAAATGATCATAACTCCCTGTATATAATGAACTGTGTGAGCTATAATATATCAAACGAAATATCTTTGAGTCCTCTTTCAAATGCAGTTGGTTTCATCCAATTTTAATACATGTGTAAAAAGTTATAATCGATTTACTCCAGCCTATCAAACTGTCAACTGAGGGACAGATTTGACCTTAATTGTTCCTTAGGGGTATTTTGGTCATCCTCCACCCCTATATATACCACCAACACGGGATTTAATCCCTCAAACACCATAATACACATGCTTTCCTCAAAATTGCTCAAGAATTCTTCTTAGGGTTTCAAAATAAAAACCCAAATAGTTCAAGATTCGACCGTATGTTTTCAAAGATAATTACATATTCGGAATCACCAATCCGCAAGCTTCAAGAAACATCTATTATCCTTGGAAATAGAGGTACGCGGGGTTTTTCCTAAAATCTCATGGGCATAGAAATCATGTTTGAAGTATCGGGTTTTCGAATTCATGTGCATACTCATGTTTTAGAAGCTTTAATAATATTGTTTTGGCCTTTTGGCTTTCCCCCAAAGTGGTTTGAAAATTATATATATATGTATATATGTGTTTGTCCTGAAATATATGAATTTAAAGCATGATTTTCATGGAACCCCTCTCTTAATGTAAATTCTTCCATGTTTCACGTAATATAAATTGTTTTGAAAGACATCTTGAAAAAAAGAAATTATGATATGAAGTGCTTTGACTTTTGCTATGTTTGGAATACGATTCTTGAACACGAAAGAGACGTTTGTGAATGTTGAATATGCATGTAATGAAAGAATGCATGATTTTGCCAAAATGCACATGACCACCATATGTTTGATGAAAGTTTTTCATGGATTTGACTTGAGTTTCGGAACATGGCATCTTTAATGCAAGTTACATGTTTTGGTGGTCTAAACTATGTTTTGAATGAAAGCTCTTGCTTAGTACATTATGGCTCAGAAATAGGACTTGCAAAGTCTTGGTATGACGATACCAATTCAGATTAATGTCATATCAGACTCAGACTAACAGACATTTCAGACTTTCATGACTTTAGACATTCAGAATGTTGCATGTACAAAAAAGGTTTAAAATGGTCATACAGAGATGTTCGGTGGTCCCCCGAAGAGGGCTTGAGTTCAAATGACTCATTGCCTAAAACCGTGGTTTGCCGACCCGGGTATATTATTATGCGCTGACTTAAATGTCCTGTGGCGTATCAGACTTAGAGACTCTAACCCTTGCGGCACACTTGGGTTGGGGTCTTCCCCGCCGAGTCAATGGCGGATCCCATACTGCCCGTGGAATATTCAGAATTGTAGGGGAATACCACCTAACTCAGAAGTAAGACACAGATCATGATTTGAAATGAACAGACAGGTTGCATGTTTTCAAAAAGTGCCCATGTACTTTTCAGAAATAGTTTTATACATGATGTCTTGATGAAAAATTTGTTTTCATTTAATATATATATATATATATGTATGTTCCATTATACTATTTTTGGAGTGCTTCGCGTGCCAGTACTTTTGTGCTTACCCCCCCCCCCCCCCTCCTTCCAGGTTATGAGGCACAGTCTAGGGGTCCAGCTAATCAGTAGACATTTTTCAGATTTGCAGACTTGATCTCACAGTGGTGAGCCTTCTATTATTCGGAAGGCCTAATTATGTCAGACATTATCTTATTTACTTTGTTTTTGGTTTACTGGGGGCCTTGTCTCAGTTTCTTTTCAAACAGATGTTTGTGTTCTTAGTAGAGATTTCGCAGACTGATGTTAGATAGTATTATTCAGAAATGTTGCAGAACTTGACCATGTTTTCCGTACTCAGTTTCAATTCCGCATTTTATTATGATTATGAATGTTGTGCATGATAACCAGACAGAGAATGGGTGTTCCGGGCCTTCATGGTTCGGGATGCTCGTCACGGCCTGGGCCTAGGCTCGGGTCGTGACAAAAGGCAAGTGGTCATACCAACTGCCCTGAAATTCAACTACATAAACTCTCAACATATCCTCAAGGGTCTGAATGGCCCTCTCTGCCTAACCATCTATCTGAGGGTGAAAGATTGTACTGAGGTAAACTTAGGTACCAAGATCCTTTTGAAAAATTTTCCAAAAGTATGCGATAAACTAGGTACCTCTATCTAAAATAATAGGAAATGCAACATCATGAAAACTAACCAACTCTCTAATATAGATCTTGGCATAGTCCTCGGCTGAATAATAAGTGTGGACTGGTAAAAAGAGGGTTGATTTGGTCATCCTGTCCACAATGACCCAAATTGAATCATTTTGCTGACGAATACAAAGCAAACCTGTCACAAAATCTATGTTCACTACTTCGCACTTCCAAGTGGGAATACTAAACTCCTGTATAGACCCATAACCTATTGAAAAGTTGAGAACTTAGATACAAACGTTGCAATATCCCTCTTCATCCCACTCCACCAATAGATTTCATACAAATTGCGATATATTTTTATGGCCCCTGGATGAATCGAGCAACGCATACCATGCACTTCTGTAATAATTAAATGTTTTAACCATCAACACCAAGCACACACAGTCTATCCTGGAAATGTAACATACCTTCTCCCCCTTGGAAGAAAACCTCTACGTTCTGGTCTCTGACTGACCCCTTTAGTTTCACAAGACTAGGATCCCTATCTTGCTTTTCTTTCACTTCGACAACCAAAGAAGATTCTAAACCATTCTGAACCAAAATGCGACCCTCAGTTGAATCAACCAAAAGAATACTTAATCTGGTAAGATGATGAACTTCCTTAACTAACTTCTTCTTATCATTCTCAAGATGAGCAACACTACTCATAGACAATCTACTTAGGGCATCTGCCACTACATTGGCCTTACCCGAGTGATACAAAACACTCATATCATAATTTTTCAATAATTCTAACCATCTCCTATGACACAAATTCAAATCTTTCTGCAAAAACACATACTATAAGCTTTTATTCTCTGTGAACACATCTACATGCACCCCATACAAATAATGCCTCCAAATTTTCAAGGCAAAAACAACAACTTCTAACTCAAGATCATAGGTGGGGTAATTCTTTTCATGAGGCTTAAGCTGTCTATAGTCATATGTTATAACCTTACCCTTCTGCATCAAAACACACCCCAAACTGAGTCTAGAAGCATCACAGTACATAACAAACCCATCTGAACCATCTGGTAGCATCAAAACTGGGACTGTGGTATGTCGAGTCTTCAACTCTTGAAAAATCTTCTCACAAGAATATGACCACTGAAACTTAAATTTCTTCTGAGTCAATCTGGACATGGGGAATGTAATAGATGAAAACACTTCAACAAATTGCCGGTAATAGCTAGCCAAACCTAAGAAACTCTTGATATCTGATGGAGAGATGGGTCTAGGTTAGTTCCTCACTACTTTAATATTTTGAGGGTCAACTCTAATGGCATCTCCAGAAATAATATGACCAAGAAAAGCTACTAATCTTATCTAAAATTTGCATTTAGTGAACTTTGTGAACAACTGATGGGCTCTAAGAGTCTACAATACTATTCTAGGGTGGTCTGCATGGTCATTTTTATTACGGGAGTAGAAAAGAATGTCATCAATAAGGACTATGACGAACATGTCTAAGTACTGCTTGAACACTAGGTTCATCAAGTCTATGAAGGCTATTGGGGCATTCGTGAGACCAAAGGACATGACTAGAAACTCGAATTGACCATATCAAGTTTTGAAAGATATTTTTAGCATTTCACATTCTCTGATATGAGCTGATGATAGCCGAATCTGAGGTCTATCTTAGAGAAATAACTGCCCCCTGAAGTTGGTTGAATAAGCCATCGATTTTGGGAAGTGGGTATTTTTTCTTGATTGTAACTTTGTTCAACTAACGGTAGTCGATTCATATTCTAAAGAAACCGTCTTTCTTAGGCACGAATAGGACTGGTGTGCCCCACGGGGAAATTCTAGGCCTGATGAATCCCTTATCTAGGAGATATTTAAACTATTCTTTCAACTCTTTGAGTTTGGCTGGAGCCATTCTGTATGGTGGAATAGAGATAGGTTGGCTATCTGGAAGAAGGTCTATTCTGAAGTCAATTTCTCTTTCGAGAGAAACTTTGGGAAGATCTTCAGGGAACACATTTTGAAATTCCCTCATTACTAAAACTGGCTCAAGATTAGGAGCCTTGAAATTAGAGTCATTAACTCAAACAAGATGGTAAATACACCCCTTGGATATCATCTTTCTCACTCTAAGTTACGAAATAAGTTGTCCCCTAAGCATTGAATACTACCCCTCCATTCAAGGACTGGTTTATTTAGAAACTGAAAATAAACTACTTTATTTCTGCAATCAACTAAAGCATAGCATAAATGGAGCCAATCCATGCTAAGAATGACGCAAAAATCCATCATTTCTAACTCTACAAGGTGTACTAAAGTAACTTTCTGAGATACTATAACCGAGCAGTCTCTATATACTCGTCGGGCTACAATGGATTTACCCACTGGGGTAGACACTTTGAAAGGATCTGCTAAGATTTCAATACTAACTCTGATGTTGATGGCTATGTAAGGGGTTACAAAAGAAAGAGAAGCTCCAGGGTCTAGTAAAGCATAAACATGTAAATGAAAGACTTGCAACGTACCAGTAACCACATTAGGAGAACTTTCTGGATATTTCCAGGACTAAAGTGAATAAAGCCTGTTCTAACACTGACCACTAGTAGCACTGGAAGCGGTACCCTACTGAGTCGGGCGATCGGTTGGAGCCGATGACTGATGGGACCGGCCCTGTTGGCGCAAATCCCTCCCTTTCTAAGAAACTACCTGACACTCTCAAATTTGGTGGCCTAGTTTGCCATACCCAAAGCATACATCACTGCCAGTTGTACACTCACCCTAATGGTTTCTATCATATTTCTGGAAAAGAGGATTTGTACGCCCACTATTTACACTGCCTTGACTTAGTTCCTGACGACCTATCCTGGTTGTTATTTCTGAATTTTGGCACAGGGGCACTATCCCTCTTGTTCTCCCTCTTTTTCTCCTTAAGCTTCTCCTCTTTAGTCTATTTAGAATAAACCATAAGCTTAGATATATCCATCTCTTTAATTAACATTGTAGTCCTACACTCTTTGAACACACTGTCAGATACCCAGACACGAACCTGCTCATCCTAGCCCTGCTATCAGCCGCCACAAGAGGAGTATACCTAGCTAACTGAGTAAACTTAAGGGAATACCACTTCACACTCATGTTTCCCTGACTCAAGTTGATAAACTCTAACACTTTGGATTCCCTCAGCTCCAATAGGGAAAATCTATCTAAGTTGGCTGTAGCAAATTCCTCTCATTATATAAGCCCTGCGTCTACGCCTCTATCCCCTTTCCACTACTTAAACAAGGTATGGGATAAATCCTGTAGCTATTAAGTTACCAATTTAGCACTCTCACTAGAAGTCACCCCCATAATGTCTATTACCTTCGGTACCATGTCTAGGAATTTCTGCGGATCCACTTCAGATCTGGATTCTGAGAATAGGGGAGGACTCATTAGGGTTAAGTCCCTAATTTAAGCTACAGAAGTATTGGCCACTGGGCTACTCAAAATAGTAGCTGGACGAACATTCTGAGCCACTATAGAGTGAGCTAGAGTAGTGAATGCAGCTCTAAACTCTGCATGAGAAACATGCTCGTTCAAAGGATCTTTCTGAATGGGCGGAGGTACTGGTTGGTTTACATTTCTTCTTCTATTTATTTTTTTGGGAGGCATGTTCTGTAAATAAAAGGAAGAATAGATTAGATAGAGATTTTAACATGAGCACTATTCTCAGTCGCACGACATGAACACTGATAGAAGGGAAAACTTTTCTTAAAATGCCTTGTAGCCTCTTGTCCATAATTTTGGCACGCTTCACACCCATGCACACGACTCTACTTGATGCGGCTTTCAGACTTCCTAGGACACTTTAAAACCTTAGGCTCTGATACCAAGTTTTTAACACCCCAAGAGTACACCTTGGGCAACACATAGTGCATACGGTCCCGAGGGACCACAAACTAACCTATGAGCTGGTACTTGTTGTAAGCACTAACAAAAAAAAACTGATAACAAAAGATCATATATGGAACTTAAATAAGGAATTCCATAAGGTTTTAAATCATAGTTCTGATAAAGTCTATAAAACAAAACTGATAATACTGATAGAATGTCTAACAATGATAACTAAAACTGATGACTGACTAACTATCTGTACTAGTCTGAAAAGCCTCTACTGACTGAGTGTGGACATGAATGGACAAACCCCCAACTAACTCTGACTAAATGGAAAAATTTTAAAACTAATGAAATAATTGAGATAAATAATCTATGTCCTCAAAATATGAGGACTCACCACTGCTATGTCTAGTAATCTGGAAAGTCTATGCGTGATCCGGGAATTGAGCATCTGAACCTATGATATGATACATCATAGTGTAAGCAACGAGTATGCGATTAGTACTTTGAATAAACTAGTTTGCTAAATAAGGTAGGCTGGTATACATGGTTTCCTGTACAGGAGTAATAACTAACTGAATAAATAGCATGAAGTATTGAATAGAATGCATGAGATTTGTACATACTGAAAATTAATGACAAAGTATAAAACATATTCTGATTATAATCTATAAACTAAAATACTGAATACTGATAAATGAATAACTGATATCTGTATTCTATGGTCAAGCAAAATTGAAACTAAATTACTGAGATGATTACTAGACTGAGACTGTGGGAGCTATCATCTAACCAACATTCGCTAATAAGCAATTTGGGGTCCAACCTGTGACCCTAGTTGGAAGGGTGTCAGTACTGTGTCATGGGTACTAAGACTGGCTATGTGGATCCACTAAAATACTATCCCAAAGGACTAAGGGTGTCAAGCCTAAACTAACGGGTGACCCCTGGGAGGTAGTCAAGCCTGAACTGATGGGTGACTCCTCAAATCCTACACTGGCTACATAGTTCTGGAGTATAGGGACTGCTTCTAATGCATCTGCCTAACTGATGGGGAAGCCACCATCCCTGTACTCATTCGGTGCTAAATCCTACTCCCAACTTAACTAACTCAGAATATAGAATTGTTCTAAGTTTACCTTATTATGATAACTGACTGAACTTATAATGCTAATAACATATCTGAAACTATTATGAAGATATTAAGACTAAGTAAACAACTATATTTTTTGGGTATTAATGACCCCCAGGACTCGATAGCAATAATAGCAAAATATTACTAAAATTTTTGGGACATAACATCAAAGCATTTATTTAAAATTCATTCTTGTAGGCATTTCATCAAACACTTGATATTCATAGTTTAAGCTACACATGGGAATAGTTTAAAGATTGCAGTAATAGCATAATTTCAACATCAACATCACTAATTATGATTTAAATCGGCGAATAATAATATTCAAATGCGTGGAGTTTGATAACAACAACAATTTCATGTAAACATAGTATAGAATCAAGATTCATGGAGATTCATGGTTAAAATCATAATAACTTGTAATGATCACAACTTTGAATTTGAAATTTGATACTTGGACTCCATGGGTTGAAGGGACCCATTGATTAACATTTAACATACCTGGGTTGATGAATTCGTGAGAAATCTTGGGGTTTTTATTGAGAATTGATCTTGAATATTGAAGGCTAGGGTTTGTTCTTGAAACAAGATTAGTTTCTTAGAGAGGAATTATGAGTAATGGAGCACGTAATGCCCCTTTAGGATTTTAATTTCAGATTTTGGATGGATTTGGGGCTATGGAAAAACACCAAATAGTCCTTGGAAATTTAAAACGTAGACTGACAATCCCGATTTTACTTTCCAGCATAGCGCAGTGCTTATCGCATTGTGCCACTGGAAAAGGACAATCCCAATTTTATCCAATAGTATGGTGCAGTGCTATCATGTTGCACAACTGGAAATGGATAGTCCCGATTTGGCACCTTGGCGTGACGGGGTTCCATCGCGGTGCCCCCACCGAGAGTAAATTTTACCCTTGGTGCAATGTGGTGTCAATCGAGGTGCTTCACTAGAAAAGGACAAACGTGATTTTGGCCATCACCGTGATGCTGCCTAATCGCGTTGCCTTTCACTAAAAGTGCCATAACTTCTCACCTGTGTATCAAATTTTGGTGAAATTAGTATCGTTGGAAATTTAATTCAATTTCCTATAATTTGGTGGATTTTGAGCTAGAAAATTCTGAGTATAACAAAAGATAAGCTAGTTTGAATTTGACTATAGCAACATTCTCCTCAAAATCTCGATCGGTAATAGCTGGGAGTTATTTGAGGCCTTAATATACATCAAACTCACTCGTAAAACTACCAAGGAACTACAATGTGCTTTGCATAAGCTTGAAACATGGCTCTAACATTGGTTTATATTTACTGGGTATTACAATATCTCCCTCTTGGGATTATTCTTCCTCTAATGAGATTGGTTAAGCTGAAAGCATTGAGGAATTTAGATTACATGCTAAATATACGTGATGAAAACGTTATTGTAGACAGAGTCTAAAACATGACACATGACTGAACTGGTTCTGTGAATGCATGACTGACATAATGATGATATGTAGCTAAAACTGAGCATGGAAAAGAGTAATTCTAAGAAGACTGTTACCTTAAGCTGAGTCTGAGTTTGCGAAGAAAAGATGAGGGTACTTGGTCAGCATATCTTCTTCTAATTCCCAAGTGTCTCCCTCAACAGACTGATTCTTCCAAAGAACTTTGACTAGGGAATTTCTTTGTTCCTTAGTCTACGAATTTGTCGATCAAGGATCTCGACTAGAATTTCTTCGTAGGAAAATTTGTTCTGAACATCTACGCTTTCTAAGGGAACAACTATAGCTAGGTCACTAATGCATTTCTTTAACAAGTAGAAATGGAATACTGGGTGCACTGATGCTAAATCTGCAGGCAACTTAAGCTCATAAGCCACATTTCCAAAAAGGCTCAAAATTTTGTAAAGGCCAACATAACGGGGACTAATCTTCTCCTTCTTACCAAACCTCTTTACCCCCTTCAGGGGAGAGATTTCCAGATATACAAAATCTCCAATCTCAAATACAAGATCCTTTCTCCTCATATCTGTATAAGATTTCTATTGGTTTTGGGCTTCCTTAAGCCTTTTCCTAATTAGCTGAACTTCCTTCAAAGCATAAAACACCAAGACAGGCCCTATCAAAGTGGTTTCACCTACCTCAAACCAACCAATCAAAGATTTACATCTCCTTTCATATAGAGCCTCAAACAGAGCCATCTAAATACTAAAATGATAGTTGTTATTATACACGAATTCAATTAAAGGCAAGTGGTCATCCCAATTACCCTTAAAGTCAACTACGCATGCTCTCAATATATCCTCAAGGGTTTGAATGGTACTCTCTGCCTGACCATCTGTTTGAGGGTGAAAGGTTGTACGGAGGTGAACTTTGGTACTAAGACCCCAAGAGCCTTTTGTTTGAGGAAACTTTCCAAGAAGGGTGCAACCTCCTAACATGACCATATTCAAAGAAGGGTGAAATTTATTTAATTGTTCTGCAAAACAAAGAGTAAGATCATCAAGTTACTTTGAAACAAAACTACTTGATAGGACCAATTCTTATTTCAAAGTAATATCATTATGTGTATATCATTTCAGGGTGTGCTATAATTATTATTTTGTATCATATTTCTTGTATACTTATGAGGGATTAATAAGATAAGATCTAGCTCGATTGGCTTGTACTTTCCCTTGAGTAATTTTACACTGGCTAAAAGTCCATGCCTAGAGGATAATCTAATATTTAGTGAAAATTAATCCTTGTTTCTAGGTAATAACTCAACATTTAACCTACTACACTATTCAGTCTTATTTAGGGCAATAAGAGTCAGCAGATAGTATTAGAACAATTCTGAGGGATATATACATAAAACATATGTTGCCTTAATTTTTTTAAAATAAAATTTCAGATATTATCATACTTTGGAACATAGTAAAAATAGAATAGGTTCTTCTCAATTCTTACACTATATTCTCAAATCAACTATTTGTGAATGTTATTAAGTACAAATTGAGTAGATGAGCATTTGTGTTTTTCTCCTTGTTATTTTCAACGTATTAATTGTTTAAAAGATAGAGGAGATCATGTTCAAAGTCTCTCTCTTGTATCAAATTGCTGTAATAATGGAGAAAAGCAATAAATCGTTATACCATTTCCTTAAACATGTACTTCTCCATTATTACACTATTTTTTTCTGCTTAGAAACTAAAATATATACACGTTATTCTTATTGTTGTAGTGGAAATTGTTAATGTTAAAAGATGTCTGCAATGTGTTTAATATGTGTTTAATAAAAGTCTCAACTGAACTGTCTGTTTGTGAATATGAAGTAAAGAATGACAGATAATATGATCCGCTTCCGAAAAAATATTTTTTTATATCTCATTTTTTTAACATTTTGCTTGTATAAAAATGGGGTAGATTCCCTCCAACTCAGAAATGTAATTTAATATGTCTAGAATTGTAATCAAGCTATATGGTTCTTGTTTCTGTTGTTGCCCTTTCAACTACTTCTTTAGCCAAATTTTTTAACAATTGACCGATTCTTATCTCCCTCATCACTAACAATTATAGCTATAAAAGCATGGAAAATACAATAACTCAAGTACGGTCTATGGAGGATAGCGTGTAATACTTCGAGTGTGTTGACACACAAATAGAGCTAAGAACGAGCCTACGTGACCCCTAGATTGAGTGTAAATCACTTTACAATACGTTCGGAAGTGTTTGGGGAAATTTTAGTCAAGAAAATAGGACATGCGTTGTGAGGGGGACCCTGTGCTGTGGGAGGCCACTACCTCACCCATATGAATGGCCCTGCGATGCAAGGGGGCCACCTGCAACCCGATCCCCCCTCGCCCCCTGTCTGCCTGATGTTTTTCCAAAATCTTTAAGTGTCTATTGAATTATTTTGGTCCTTATACACCTAAATTGTCCCCTAATATTCTATTAAAATTTCTCCTAATTGGGATTGACCCTAAATCAACATTAGAACATTCTCTTCTCCTTCTCTAAGTCAAGAAATTAGCAAGATGGGTAGAATAGCCAAAAGGTTAACTTTTGTTCAATTTCTTTCTATCAAATCTATGTAGAACGACCTAAAATCCATGGGGTTTCAATTTACAATATTTTAAAATCTTTTTAGTGTTTAAATTATGGGATTCCATTTTACTACAAGAACATGTTTACAGATTAGCACTTTTGCCTCAATTATGCAATTTTGTCATGTGTGTGTGGGTATATATATATATATATATATATATATATATATATTGTGATTAATGAAATGAATGAGGTTGTGAATGATTTTCTTTACTTAATTATTCATGTGAATAATTTTTTAAGAGTGTTACTCGTGTTGATATTGATTGTTGTTTTCTATGTTGGTTATTTGAATACAACTAAAGAGTAAACATGTGAATGTTTCATATTCTTCATGTTTTAGTTATTGCTCGAGAGTCTAGTTATAATGGAATTCTCCTAAATTTTGACTTTCTACATTTTAGATCATACCTCCACAAAGATCTACTGTTTAGAGAAACACACCTGAATCTTTTGCCCCTACTGGAAAAATACTTAGGAGGTTCGCCCTACCCATGGGATGCAGACTCGGTATAGAGATCGTACTACTGATTTCACTTCTCCTCCTAATGTTCCATCATCCCTAAACAGTCATCCTCGAGCACCTAGTACTGGAATTAACTGTACTAAGTCTTCACATAGAGAGGTCTCAAATACGTTGTTCTATCTGTCCATTCACATGCTTTCTCAGCTTATGGCATCGCATTTATACCAGTTTGATAATATTGGTTCTGTCACTGGTTATCTAATGTCACTTAGGTTAGCCAATTCATGAGGATAAATCCCTCGAATTATATAGGTTCCAGTGTAGAGGAATATCATTATGAATTTGAGGATGAGATGGAAAATAATTTAGAGTTATGAATACTAGTGATATAGAGAGGGCAAAATTTATAGCCTATCAATTGAAAGGGGTGTCTTATCAGTGGTATGATAAGCGGAAAGATTTGAGAGGTAAATATGTAGAACCAGCAGTATGGGAAAAGTTTTCTGACGTTTTTCATGACCACTTCTTTATTTGGGAGTTGAGGGAAGCTAAGAGTGAGAAGTATGTGAATCTAAAGTAGGGTAAGATATGTGTTAAAGAGTATGCACAAAAGTTCACCCAACTTTCTCATCATGCCCTAGAGTTGGTGTCCAATATGAGATCTCGTATGAGAAAGTTTGTATCCGATCTTTCTGATAATATGGTGCTAAGATATAAGGGGGCAATATTGAATAGTGATATTGATATATCTAGGTTTGTAGTGTATATACAGCAGGTTGAGAAAGAAAATAAGAAAAAGGAAGAGATAGAGGAGAGGTAGACTAAGAGGGTTATATCGGCAGATCAGGATGTCAGCCAACACAAGGTGGAAAATGGGGCAAGAAATTGTCCAAGAAGAAATTTTGAGGTAATGTGCAATCATTAAATAGTGCAACTACACCTAAGCCCCTAAGCGATCAGCAATTTTTGTCCAATAATGGGCCAAGGATACAGGGCCCTCAGTCTCAGGGTAGTGTAGCTCAAGCCAATTAGGTCTCATCCTCATTACAGCACTTGTTGGAAATTTCACCAAGGGAAGTGGTTATATGGACTCTTGTGTGCAATGGTTGTGGTCATTCTGGTCATTTTCAGAGAGATTTCCCCTTTTGGATAACAATGTTGCATAAATCCACCTGAGATCAGTTCTCAAGAATTCGAGTTAAGGGTTTAGTACATCTAAAGTTCTAAACTCTAGTTGTATATTATTGTCTTTGCATTTATCATTCATATAGCAACAAACTCTGGTTCTCTTGAGTTTGTTTATTGCTCACTAATTTTGGTTCACAACTGTATTTAACAAATCTAGGTGGGATCACCAGGTTCACGTGAACCCATGCTCCCCTTCCCTATCATCTATAGTAGTATTATATTTTTCTAAAAATATTTAAATATATATGTGTGAATACGCACTTGAAGTACATATTTTCACAATAGTGTCCATCCTTTTGAAATTCTAGATAGAGCTTGACGTGGTGGTGGTGCTGACCAGACTGACCATTAGTAGCTTGATCGGATGAAAAAATATTTATGACTTTTGAAATCTTTTGTAACTAAATTTTACTTGAATAATTGAAATATGGCAAAGATCATAAAAATGTTTTTGAAAAAAGTACAATTGCATAAAGGTAACAATATATGGTACTCCCTCTACACCATTTATGTGATCCAATTGAAATTTAAAAATTCATTCTTCTAAACTTTGATCATAAATTAACAAATACTAGATTTAAAGTTTTTTTAAATGAAATTTATAGATTTGGAAAATACGTAAGAAAGACTATAAATTATAAAAATTAACAACTTAAAATATTCAAAAGATAAAAGATTATGATCAAGAATAAAATAATTAACACTCGAAATTCCAATTGTATCACATAAGTGACGGAGGGAACATTAGATAATGCTATATCATGTCTAAACTTGGCATGCATGCTATCATATATTCTGAGCTCCTAAATTACTTGAGTCAATAAGTATGTTCAAGTGTCTTCAATAGGTTAGGCATACGAAAGAGAGTGGAAAAAATAATATTAACCATAAAAGTTGTGAGATAAATTATCGGAGAAGGTATAATGAAGGTGTATCAGCAAAACATCATATTTGGTCGTATAAGCAGTTAACTAGGAGGCACATCGGTGTCGTCTACACAATAATAATAACTAAGGAGTGACAAGCTTGACAAATTTATATATATAATAAAGGAGATTTAACAAAAAAATAATTTTGCAGATTATAAATTGTTTCATATTTGTTCCATAATTTTGTATATATATATATATATATATATATATATAGTGTAACTGCATGTGCCTCGGATGTGCCTCACACGTTTAACGTTTGATTATTTAAAATTAAACAATTTTATCTATTGTATAAATTTTTAATGATGTATAAAAAATTCAGATCACATTTCGAAGATCATTCACACTTTAATTTAATAATATAACATAAACATATATTTTAGTGTCAACACACATATATATATTTTACCACTAAAAATTCTAATTTTTCTTATTTAAAATCTTTTCTTTTGTTTTATAGTCAAATCTTTACAAGATCATTCATTACATTCTTATTGCGTACTTAAAACTTTTAAAATTCTGGTACTTCTTAAATTTTTCTTATTCTAATGCTTTTATATTTATTTCTAGGCATTTCAAATTTTCTTAGAATGAAATTTAGTTGATTTAAATTTTTAAACTAATAAAAATGGTATTAGTTGTTATTAATTCGGATGACTTCTTATAAGAAAAGGTTTTACCATAAATATTTAATTAATTTTGAACTCTTAAAAATTAGAAAAAATAGTGAAAAGATGATTTTATCTAGCCCTTCACACTTTTAATATATTATAGATATAGATATATATTATAGATAAAAAAAAATAGTATAGCCTACAATTATGCCAAGTGCATCTTGAGAGCTAGCTACTTGACATTTCACAACAAAAAATTTATTAATGCATATTATTAATTTTTTTTATATTTATCAATATATAAAATAAAGGACTTTTACAACCAAGAAAAATCAATTTTGTAGATTATTATTTGTTTTATATTTATTCCTTATTTTTTGTCAACTCTCCTGTATACATAATTATTATGATCGTCTAGGTGTTGAATAATTGATTATATTTCATAAAAAAGGTAAAAGAGACACAAATGATATGTCAACATAAAAAATTTGATTGACTGTCAAAATTATACTAGTGCACATAAATTGAGATAGGACAGAGCAAGACAATAATGTATATTATTTGAAAGTAAAATAAAAAGTATTATAGATCATAATAATTATGAACTTAATATAAAAGTATATATGTAAAATAAATTGATTGACTATCAAAATTTTATCTGTGCCACATAAATTGAGACAGGGAGAATATTCATATATTATTGAAAAATAATGTAAAAGACATTATAAATCGCATAATTAACAACTTAAGAAATTTTAAAAAATAAAATATTTGACTGACTCTAGAAATTATACTAGCATCATTTACATTGAAACTGAAGAAAAAAAAATATTATAAATCAAAATAATTAAAAACATAAATTATTTTAATAATTTAAATTGAGATAAAAATAATATATATTGGGTCTATGCTGGCACGACAATCGATATCTAGTATTTCATATAAAGGAGATTTGACAACGAAAAAAATCAATTTTGTAGATTATTAATTGTTTCATATTTATTATATCTATCTATAATAAAAGTTATTTGACAGGAAAAATAATTTTGTAGATTATTAATTATTTCATATTAGGGTAAAAAATAACTAAGTCTAATTTCTATTGGATTAAAACTATTAAGATTATCTCTTATTGGATGAAAATAACTAAGATTTGTCCTTAAATAGTCATGTTGAATTATATACCTATAATATATTAAAAGCGTAAAAGACCATAGAAATGTTATCTGAATTTTTTTCAACATTATCAGTCTTTTCTTTAGACAAAATCATCTTTTCACTATTTTTCCTAATATTTAAGAGTTAAAAATTAATTAAATATACTTATGATAAGACCTTTCCTTATTAGAACTCATTAGAATTAATGTCAACTAATACTTTATTCATTAGTTTAAGAATTTTAAATCAACTAAAATATATTTTAAGAAGATTTGAAAAGTCTAGAAATAAATATAAAAGCGTTATAATAAGAAAAAATTAAGAAGTATCAAATTTTTAAAAGTTTTAAGTACGTAAAAAGAATGTATCAATGGTTTTGTAAAAATTTGAATTTAAAATCAAAGAAGATTTTAAATATAGAGGAAAAAAAAGAAAAAAAACTGCACCACAAATATGATTCGAATTTATGCGTCTCTCTTAGCCTCTTGTAGCAAACGAAAGAGTTAGTATATGTCAAATGCAAAAGTGATGATCCAACAATTACTTGAAGCTTCTTGTGGTAAAGTAGATACGTGCTTATACTAAAATTTATGTTTATATTTAAGCATTACGAATCCTTTCAAATGTAATTTAAACTTTTATACTTCATTACAAATCTCCACAATAGATAAAATCATTTAATAAATGGTGCACGTGCGAGGCACACACCGGTTAATTTAGTATTTAAAAATAATAATAATAATAATAATAATAATAATATAATAATAATAATAATAATAATAATAATAATAAGAAGAAGAAGAAGAAGAAGAAAAGAAAAAAAAATTATATATATTTAATAAATGATAATTTTCTAACCTATCATTAAGCCATTTAACATCTTGAACCAGCTACTTGACATTTGACAAACAAAAAACAATAATTTTATAGATTATTAATGATTTCATAATTATTTCATATCTATATATAATAAAGGAGATTTGACCGAAAAAAGAATTTTAATGATTATTAATTGTTTCATATTTATTTTATTTTTATTTTATTGTGGTAAAAAAACAACTAAGTCTAACTTCTATTGGATAAAAACTATTAAGACTGACTTCTATTGGCTTAAAATAACTAAGATTTGTCCTTAGATAGTCTTCTAGAATTATATATTTAAAAAAATAAAAATAAAAAAATATATCAAAAATTTATTGAATTATATATATTCATATTTTTAATTATTTCATATTTATTTCGTACCTATATACATAATAAAGGAGAATTGCTTAGCTTATAATTACGCCAAGTGGCTTTTTGAGAATTGGCTACTTGTAATTTAACAACAAAAAAAATAGTTTTGTCGATTATTAATTATTTCATATTTATTTCATATCCATATATATAATAAATGATATTTGACCAAAAAAAATAATTTTGTAGATTATTAATTATTTCATATTTATTTCAAATCTATATATATATAATTAAGGTGAATAACCTATCCTATTACTATGTCAAGTGACTTCATGGGAACTAGCTACTTCACATCTAACAACAAAAAGATAATTTGATAGACTGTTAATTGTTTTCCCATATTTATATCATATCTATATATATAATAAAGGAGATTTGACAAAAAATAATTTTGTAGATAATTAATTGTTTCATTTTTATTCTATATTTATTTCATATCTATATATAATAAAGGAGAATAGTCTAGCTATAATTATGCCAAGTGGCTTTTTGGGAACTAGCTACTTTACTCTTGACAATAAAATATTCATTTTGTAAATTATTAATTGTGTCATATTTGTCCCATATTTATTTTATATCTATATATAATAAAGAATTTTTGGCAATGAAAAACATATTGTAGATTATTAAATGTTGCAAATTTATTTCATATTTATATATATGTTATAAAGGAGAATAGTCTAGCCAATAATTATGTCAAGCGGTTTCTGTTTTTTTTTTTTTGATTTCCCATCCTGTGTACAGTACCCGCATTGGAGCCCGACTAATCCGGATTTGCGTCGGGTAAGGCCCCATTCGGGGGGTAGCTCTCCCTATTAAGGATTTTTCCATATCCAAAGCTTGTACCCGAGACCTCTGGTTAAGGGAGGAGCATCCCCGTCCACTGCACCATATCCTTTGGTGGTTCCAAGTGGCTTCTTGAGAACTAGTTAGTTGACATTTGACAACCAAAAAAATTAATTTTGTATATTACTAATTATTTATCTATATCGAACAAAATCTTTTATTTTACTACTATTTTTCTAGAGGGGGATTTATTCCTACTTTTCACTTTTAAAATGAATTCTTTTACTATGGAAGTCGTACCACCCTATTTAATGATTTATGGACTTTTGAAACTAGATGACTATTTTGAAAATTAAATCGGGGATGATTTTGGTCCATTATTAGTTCACTCTCTTACCACTACTATTTACTTTGATCGAGAGAGATCTGACCCTTCTAAGCTATTATGCCAAATTAGTTTTGAACTTGATCTCGGGCAATGGATTTATAGGTTTACATTCTTTTAGTCACGGTTCAAGTCCGTGAACTTATTATACTCTCCAGTACTAAATGAAGTAGTTTGATTATGATCGTCATTAGAAGTCTTAGTATATGAGCAACCAGTGTATATGGATATCCCGAGTCTCCTATGGGCCTCTTTACCCATAAGCCATAGTGTTTGAGAAGGATGATCGTCATGGGTCCTGCCTTTGTGAGCTACTGAGTTGGAGGAGGTGTACAAACTTTGTTTATTATGGTACTCGAATTGGATATGGTATTATCAAGTTCTTGCATTAATTTATTTTTATGCATCACCTATCACCAGTATAATTATGTGGTGCTTATGTCTATTAAGCTTATGGGGAGGGGTGTTGTATTGGTATAAGTTATTGTTGTTCTTTATTGAGTGCTTGCTTGCATTTTTTAGGCTTATGGAGTCCCATGTTAGGTTATTGTTTCTCCATAATAGTTAGTTACTTTATCATTGGTTATTATGGTTAGTTCATGACAGGATGGCTATGGACTCATAACCAAGATTTTTGTTACATTTCTTAATCCTTTCTTTCTCATAGTAAGATATGTTATTAATAGATTATCTTATGTTTAGTCATCCTTTGATTGGATTTTTTGTTATGCTAGTATTAGCTTTCATTCTTGGTTATGAGGCCCGAGATATTAGGTTGGATCATTCAGGTTATTACCTTTGAGTTTGCTCATTGAGTTCTCTACCTCGGGCCATCGATATCATATGCTCTACTGAAATAGATTTCGCGTAAAACCAGCTAACCCTTAACCTGCAACAATGCGTGAAAATGAACTCCATCCCATTTTGGTTAGGACTATATATATTCATGTCGTATATGTATCTCTTGGCCTTGTATTACTACTATATATCATTCTTTCACTCTTTATTTGTATATTTATGAGTGATGTATGGTATTACACTTTTGTTCTTGATTACTGTTAGAGTAGGATAGTTTATCTTTACTAATGCATTAGTATTATTACGTTTTGTTTTCATGGATAGTTTCCTATAGTTATATTCTTGATTTACATGTTATTTATTCTTGAATTATCTTTAGAGCTTAGTCGACTGATATCAAGTGAGAGTCACGTGTTTTGGTACTCATAGTATACTTCTACAACCTGCAGATCCAAGTACGAGTTTTTATTTTTGATGTGTACATCATGTAGAGCAGCCATGGATCAGAGATTTGGGGTAAACTCCTAATGTTCGAAGTATTCTTTCTCTTCCACTTATTGTTAGAATGGTCTCTATTTTGTATTCAGAGACATCTTTGTATATATATTTATTTTTTATTTCACTTGTACTTTTATTGTATTAGAATATCTTACACTGAATTCACCAAGTTTTGGAAATACATTTACCTTTTTTCTTTCTTTCTCCTTGTCATTTAGTTTTGCTTTCACCTCTCTTATTAGTCCGTTACAAGTTATTCTGAGCCATGGGTTGGCTTACCAACTCGTGAATTATAGTAGGTGCCATCAGAGAAATTGGATTATAATAGTTTGATTCCAGTTGAATGAAAAAACTGTTAAAACTTATTTCATTCATGATAGCCATCCAATTAGAATTTGTGTACTTTCACAAGGATTGTGAAATGGAGGAAATTTTTATAAAGAAATAAAGTTACTAGAATTCAATTTTTATAAATATAATAAATATTGGTAAAATTACAATAAACTTATAACTGAAAATTACAAGTGAAGAAAATAAAAAAGAACATCTTCTTCTTCTTCGGCTGAGGCACGAATATCTCGCTCTCTTTAAGGAGATTCAAGCCCACTGCAAAAAATATTTCAGCGGTCCGGCAGTAATCTTCTTAACTTGTCCCCTCCAGAATTCAACATCATTTCTCAGTAAGAACAACTCAACAACTCTGGACAAGTGTTGAGTTCAAAGCTCCACAAAAAGAACAACTCCCTTCAGCATATAAACTCTCTTTTTTACTTACTTTTTTGTGAACTCTATATTATCTTATTGTGTCCCAAAACCATGAAAGACCACCTCTATTTGTGGGTGAATAAATCTTTCATGCAATGAATAAGAAGAATAAATGGAAAGATTAATAGAGTACAATTTACAATGGTTATAAGAGTTACAACACATAAAAAATAGGGTAATGGAGGAATAAAAAGTGGAATTTATAAGAGTTACATGAAACTTTGTCCACATTCTATCCCACTAAATATTGTGATTAAAGGTACAAATAAACTCAAATGAATGGAGGTTTAAAGCTTAAAGAAATAATCATACAACGTGAAAGAAATGTTATTATATGCCTTAAACAAGGCAATTAACTCCAAAGAAGTAACAACTTATAATTTCATAGTGCAGAAGAGATGTCTTGCAATTTACTACATGTTTTCAAACGTTTCCAGTGATGTAACACAAGAAAAATTGTAATAGAAAGAGTAATGCACCATTATGCTACATAACCTCCAAAACCATGCATAGTAATATTTATTAAATAATAATAATGTTAAAATGCTAAAATAACATCAATCCCCCACTCATTTTAATATTTATAAGAGAGTCTACTAGTCAAAGAAAGACTACCATGCATAATGAAGGTGTGCTTTGCGTTAAAACTCCACTTAGTAAAACAGTATTTTTACTCCAAAGTCATAGTGGTCTTAGACTTGAACTATGACTGCTTAGGGGAAATAAAAAGTTACTGCTTACACATAATAGACAAAGTGTTGACATGAGCTTTATAGCCAGCACATTATGACCTTGTACTAACCCAATTTTAATGAGTGTCGTTTTGAGAATAAGCCTAATTCTTATAGGAAGCGGCCTACCTCCATACTCACATAGGTGAAATCTATCGAAAGTGCTCCTTTAATTTAGCACTCCACTTATACGAGCTACAAATTTTCATTGAGATTTTTTTAAACTCAACCTCACCATCATTACAGGTTAATGCACTCACACCATAGGGAGGGATAAAAAAGTGCATTTTTCACAGCAAGTCATCATGTGATTCGTTTTCCCATTGAACCTGGTTATAGGATCTGTAGTCCCTTGGTTGGGTATCCTCATAAATAACTCAAAATTCAATAGGCTTCAATTTCATCCCCCTCGATATGCTCTAGACTTTTCCTCTTGCTAAGGCCTTAGTCAATAGATCTGCAAGATTATCACAAGATTTGACATAATCAACATTAATGGTACCATTTATCAAATATGATCTCACATTACTGTGTTTTCTACTTATAGGTCTGGATTTACCATTGTAATAACAGTTTTGAACTCTACCAATTGCAGTAGTGCTATCACAATGAATTAATATAGGAAGAATTGGTTTTTCAAAATAAGGTATTTGTAAAAACACATCTCTCAACCAATTCGCTTCCTCACTAGCTGAAGCTAAAGCAATTAGTTAAGCCTCATGGTAGAGTTAGAAATAATTTTTTGTTTTTTAGATTTTCAACAAATAGCACCACCACCCAAAGTAAATATATAAAGAACAATAGACAACGAATCACCTGAAAAAGTGTTCCAAGGATCGATTCTTATGGAATTTATGACATTTATGATTATGATTCATCTAAAAATATTGATGAATTAATATATAATTTCCTAAGTCATCGCGAGGATCAAACCACAAGCACCAATGTTGTTGCTTTTCTTCACTCTTCATCTGGGGAAAGCAATATGATGAATAACTTGAATGTTGTTGTCGATCTTAATGATGAGAAGGCCTCTCCTGATAATTAATTTACAATTAAATATAGGTTATAGATTTGGCTGTCATCAGAGAAGAGTTTATCAATCTTATTTTATTTACTTTTGGATTGTTAGTGAAGTCTGTGTCTTTTAGTATATGAGTCTTTCTATTGGTTAGTTGTTGTCCTTTTATTTTTAGTCATTTAATAAGTTGCTATCATTTCTTTAGTCATATATTTCTCCACTGTCTTAACTATGACGTATAAGGTCTTATGGTATATTTTTCCTTTTTTTCTTATATGGGTATCCTAATAAAATAAACTTTTTTCTATTAGCAGCTTGTAATGACTCTCAAGGTTATTTTGTAAGTTTTTACTTTTTGTTTTCATGTTTGACCCTACCCATAACTTTGGTGAGTTGCTTGTCACTTGTAAAGATGGGTGATATGATTCCTGATTTATCTAATACATTATTGATGAGTTTTAAATGTTTGAAAATCAAAGTTTGACCAAATTCAACAATTGAGATTGAGGAGGTAGATTTTGAGTCTTGGCAATTTCACTAGGTCTGGGAGTAATTTATTGTATGGTTGGGTGGTTTGCAACATCTATTGGGACTCGAGAGTGGTTTGGACCCTTGAATTGAATTCTAGAGTACTTAAAGATTAGAATTGACCATGAGAAATAATTGTAACATCTCTCAAGGTCATTTTATAATTTTTTTCTTCTTTTTCGTTACTTTTCCTCCCCATAGCTATGACATATGATTACCTACTTATGTCTTGTGGAAATAGGTGACATGATTTTCAAGGTGATCAAATGTATTTTGGATAAGTTTTTTTTTTGGTTTTGAAAATTAAAAATTTAGGAAGTTTGACCAAACTCAACATTTAGAGTTGGCGAGGTCAACTCCGTATTTTGATGATTTCACTCGGCCCGGAGGATGATTTATAATATAATAAATAAATGATATATCACCACACCCTTATTTCATTCCTTCAAAATTAACTCAGGACCCCCTCCTCACTGCTTGAGGTCAAGGTTGCTCCTCTTACCTAACTTCACAATATATAGCACTCAAAATTCTTAATCAGATACATATTATAACTTTGATCTCTCAACTTTCGATCGTCATTCAATAAGTCCTTTAATTTACCAAATGACTCAAAAGTGTTCTCATAAACTCATAGGTTAAGATTCAATTCACATGCAAGCTATTACAATGTTTCCTTGAATACAATTTATAAATGTAATAGTCAACCTTGGGGATCCTTTGCAAATTGTCATTACTACAATCATTTTAAATGATGAACTGGTCCACAAATCTTTACACTTCATAAGTTTATATGTGTTCTTCTTATTGAAAGGAATTGCCATTTATCTAATTTAAATATACATTGAACCTCTCTAGGTAGTTGCTGTAGAGAAGATTAAAAGTTTTGTTTCTATTCGATGATATCAGCTTAGTGAAAATTCAACTATTTAATTACCTTCCTTGAAAAAGTGAGTAATATAAAAAATAGAGTCATTGTTATGATTGATATCTTAGGTAATCTTCTTCAGTTTCAAATATCAATATCTCTATTTGTTATCATAGTTGCCACCACCAAAGAATTTGATTCAATGTTTTTTTTTCAATTCCATACTATAGTTGCTCAAACCAGTATCGTTAATGTTTTGATATGTTTTTGGAAAATGGGTTTTTGATTCTTATTTCTTGAAAACTAATTAAATTCTATAATATTGAAAATAGGGTTGTAACTTAATTCTTAAAAGAAATTAAGAGAACTTGATAAACGTAAAAATCTTTTAACCGAGGAATCCATTAGAAGTTCAAAGATCAACGTATACATATATATATGTATATATATTCACATACACACACATATATATATATGTATGTATGTATGTATGTATTTTTCGTTCATTGTAGATCAGACCAAGAAACATCGATATTGTGGAAGCCGCATATCGATGCAACTGTCTATTTTGCTACCTTCTAGTAAAATGTTCATATCTTCTGGTCGAAAAGTTTAAATGATGAATGGTTTGAAGAGTTTAAAACTACACTTGATGGATTTTTATTTGATAGCTAATAGTCCTTCTAATTCTATATATATTTGGGAGATATGTGTGTACATGTTAGACCATGCACGAGGTTATGTGAAATATTCCACCGTATTAAACCTTCAAGTTGCACTTTTATTTAAGGCTCCATTTTTCCTCTCGCTTTTAGTCTAACACTTCAAGTGACTTCATCTAAGTGTTTCTAGGTGTAATCACTCATTTAAAACTATTCTCCGACTTCCCATTGTTGGGTAACGTGAATTGTAAGAATTTGAATCGTAAGTAATAATAATTAGCAACTTAAAGTAATTAAAAAGATGTAAAAAAATTTAGTTGACTCTCTAAATTTTATTACTGCCAGATAAATTAGAATGGAAGAAAAAGTACAATAAATTACAATAATTATTAATATAAAATATTTAGAAAATTATTTTTAAAAATTAGTTAACTCTAAAAATTGTATCAATACCACATAAATTGAGATAGAGAGTGTAACATATATTATTTAAAAATTATGTAAAAATTTATTATAAATCACAATAGTTGACCTAAAAATATTCTTCACGTTGGGCCTATGCTAACACGGGTGATATTCTCCGAGTTTAATTATACATACCAAGGTATGATATGGATCTGTTGACAAAAAATTTGAAAGTGCTATTGGATTTGGGGAATTCATACATATGTGTTAGGTGGTTAACCTACAAAAAAATTAGCATTGGAAAATTTCATACATAAACAAGATTTTTCTGCAAAAGAAAATTTAGTTTTCGAAGTCTCAATTCAAACTCATCCACCCAAAAGTATATCATTTTAATGATTGAGAACTACACAATGATGGTCTAAAATTAAAGAACTCAAACAATTTTGTAGATTATTAATTTTTTCATATTTATTCAATATTTATTTCATATATATATATATATATATATATATATATATATATATATATATATATAATAAATAGGAATAGTCTATCCTATAACTAAGTCAAGTAGTTGAAGCAGACATGCCATAAATATTTATTTTTTAATTAAATATAATAAATTTTTCTAATATATAAATTACATACAATAATTAATTAGGGGTGATATAATAAAATCACGATTGAAGCAACTGACAAGCATGTCGAAACCGTTGCTTCTATAGAATAGAAATATATGACCACAAAAATTAATTTATAGTACACACATACATTCTAAATATTTTCGAATTGTCTTTTTTATTTTTACAAACTTATTTTGAATGTACTATGCTTAAAAGACATTAAGCATTTAACTTCACATAATAATATTATTTATAAAAGTAAGAAATAATTTTAATTAATAAGATACTAGCCATTATTTACTAATACATTACCTTGGATGTTGTTGCAAAACCTCTTATTTATTAATATGGAGTTTTGATTTGTTTAATTCAAAATTCTAAAATATTCTTAATAAAAAGTAGGTAGTTCTTATTTCTTTTATTATGCAAATTTTTTACCTTTTTTTTAATCTTCAATATTATTTTATATGAAATTAAAATCATAAAAATCACCATTAAAATATTTTTGGGACCTCAAAAGTTTGGGTGATTAAATCATATAGTAACACCTAACATTAAAATATTTTCGGGACCTCAAAAATTTGGGTGCTTAAATCATAGAGTAACACCTACCCCACATGTTTAAGGTGTTTAAATTAGCTCGTCGAGACTTACGATTAAAATTCTATTAATTCATGTTGCCCAACGATGGGATGTTGGAGAGTAGTTTAAAATAATTGATTACACCAGTACGGATAATGCAGATAACTTACTAGTGATTATCATGTTTGTTGAAATGCTATGTCATAGTATTCCTTAGTTATTTGTTTTAACCTTATTAATTCTTCTATATTATTTTTAAGGTATACTATATTTTTCATATTTCTGATTTTTATGTAGTCAAGTAGATTCTTTTTCATAAGTGTTTCTATTAATCTTTTTTGCTCCATATCTTTTCTCCAATAATCTAAGTATTCGTAGTTTATCATTTTATCCTATAGTAGTTGTAATTTTACAAATTTCTGTGTAATAACTTATTTAATCGTGCTATATTTGATATGTAATTCTATGTTATCATGTGATCCATTAACATTTGTTGTTCATGTATACTACTATATAAACTCTCATTTGTATCTCCTTTTTCTAAGGTTAATTTTATTCTAAGTAATCTTTCTTCTAATTGTCTTTTTTCTCTTTTAAGATGATTCCTGTAATTAATTTCTTCAAATAACCAACTTTGTTTTTCTCTAACTCTTCTAATATAGTCTAATATTTTTAATCTGTATAATATCCATTTGAATAATAATTATCTAGGTATGAATAGTAGCTATCGTCATTTAAGTGTATTCGTTCTAATTCATCTTCTATCCAATTTTCATCTTCAATATCAAATACCTTTTCCCATATAATTTTCTTTATATCTACTATCTCTATATCCTTAAGTACTTATGAAATAAGTATCTTAAATTCATCTATCATTTCATCAGGTAAGTAAGTATTCATTTTTCAAATGATGCTATTTTTCAAAATATTCCCTCCAATCATATACATAACAAAATATCATCATTTTAGATCACTATGTACTAGATTATTCTTAAATAACATATTCTTCGATCACTATTAGCATGGTAATCTGGATACTTTTTTCCCTAAACAGCGCCTCAACTCTGGTTACTCCCCTATCACGGCTTCTTTGCCTTACCGATTTCACCTTTAGGATGACATAGTTCTAGGAATTTTTCTCCTTTTCATCTTTGCTAATAAACCTCAAAACATATTATTCCTCGAATAATTCTACTATAAAGTAACTAACATGAGCTTATTTTATTATACTTATGATTGTCAGGAATTTATGAATTTAGCTATTCATAATTATAAATGAAAATACCTGTTCTGGTAGATTTGATAAATCTGTGCTTTGCCCATCCATAGCTTAGTGTAAAATTGAATATCTTTATTGATTATATGAGAGAGAATTTTTTTTGTATACAAGAAGGCTTGTTTTCCATGTAGAAAGTCTTGGCTTAACTTAGCAAATGTTTCTGCTATTTATAACCTAAAAAGAGAAAATGCATATACTATTCTATACTGTTCCTACTTTACATTTGTCATCTTTACGAAAGTAGAAAAGACTACAGTAACTTTACAAAAAGAAAATCTTAAAGCTATCCTACAAAAAACAAAACTAATAATGACTTTTTGGCCAAAAAAGTCAAAAAGGCTAGTAAAAGCTGATAAATACTTACATAATAATTTACGTATCATCTAATATTTCACATGTCACAAAGTTATCTAATAATTCATATGTCACTTTCATAACTTTAATATCTTGTCTTCTTGTCTCTTGCTTTATTTCTTCATCGATCCGTGTTGCTTTATATCTTTTATCTTCTAGCAGACGTCCTTATCTTCTTTTATTCTAGTTAAACTTTTTGAATTGAATTATTTTCTCCATTACATTTTGAACATAAATGGTCTGGATATTTATGCCCTATTATTTTGCACTATCTGGTCAATAATTCATCTGAAATAATTTTTTTCTTAATTGCTCTGGTAGTTGGTCGTTTTTCTGGATTGAGCAACGTCATAATCCATTTCCTAACTTCTTCCATATTTTCTTGTCTTAACTCTCTTGAATTTGAATAAATCATTAGCTGGTCTCTTAAATAATAACTCCATATTGGATTCCCGTTTAGGTAGTTATTTGCTAGTTCTTGGATAATTGTGGATATTCCAATAATTCTTTTATTCGCATAAAAATCTAGTATATCTATTTTGGGTGTTTCAACTTACTGTTGAATAGCTTTGGGTATGATCATATCTCGGGTCATTCCTATCTTCACAACTTGTATAACTAGTTTAGTTTTATCATACAATATCTCTGTTGGTGCCGTATAGAACTTTACAAAAAATAGGTTGCCCTTGGTTATCTTTTTGTAAGTGGTAATTGTTTTATATATTTCTGGTATAGCAGATAATTCACTTCTGTCTTGGGTATATACAGTATTAAGTAGTCCATAACTGAAACAGGTTTTAACTAGATTTGGGTTAGTTTTTTGTAATGCAATTAACTTATTGTATCCTCGTAGTTTTTGGGTTATATAATCTGAATTTGGTTCTTGAATGCTTGTAGCTCTGGGTCTAAGGTTTAAGTAGGTTTGTATGTTATATATGTTTTCAATATATGATCTGGTTATATGGTTATAAGCTTTCTTGTCATGGTTTAGGCTATCTAAATATGTAGTAGTTTGTGGGGGTATAAAGAAAGGGTCTTTTGGTGTTTTTGGTATAAATGGCTTGTCAAATATTTTGTTCATGTTCATATTTGGGTTCCTTCTAACTCCTTTTCTTGTACCTGCAGAAGTAGATTGATAAACGTTATGAGTTTTTTGGAGTGTCCCAACATCTCCTTTTATCTCTGAAATTTTATTGTCTTCCGATCGACATGTCTCTGCACATTGCTGAGTTATCTTAGTCATAGCTTTTTACTTTAACTTCATTAGTCTTTAGCTTTTCTATCTCATTTCCCATACTATCCACTTTCATTGAAAGAGTAGTTAGGGTTTTGAATATTTCTTCTAGAGTATCATCTTCTGTAATATCAGTTTGGGTAACTTTGTCTTGATATGTAATCGGCAATAACATTCGTGTTAGTCTTAATTACTTCAATTGTAAATGTAAAATTTAATATATTCAATACTAATCTTCGAATTTGCTTCGTTGTAACTGAATTTTGTATTTTTCTTGTTAACCACCATCATACCTATGTATTATCTGTTCATACAATAAACTTGTTATATAGAATAAATGGTTCAAATGCTAATAAACATTTATATAATGAGCATAATTCTTTTCTATTTATTTCCGATTTTATTTCTATTTCATTAAACGTTCCTGAGTAGTATCTACAATGATGTTCTAATTTTTATTCTTCATATCTATATTTAAGTACTCGTCCATAACTATATTCACTTGCATCTGCTTCTACTATATATGGAAATTTTTTATTTTCGTCTGGAAATTATAATTTTGGCAATTCTTTACAAAATATTTTTATTTTCTGTACTTGTTTTTTATCTTCTTCGTTGTAATTATACTCTACATCCTTTCTTAATTTTTTCTGTAATGGGTTTAGGTTTTCTGCTAATTTTGGTATATATTCTCTTACTTGATTTACTAATCCTAAAAATGATTGTAATTTTTTTTGTTTATCTAATTCTTCTTTTGAATTTATTATTTTTTGTACTATATGTTGTTGCAATTTTACTCCACTTTTATCTATTTGAATTCCTAAAAATTCTATTTGGTTTTTTATTATATATGCTTTCTTTTCACTTAGACTTATTCCTGAATTTTCTATTATATCTGTAAATTATTCTAATTATTTTAAATGTTCCTCTTTAGTTTTTGTATATTGTAGTATATCATCTATATATACTATACAATTAGGTAATTGTTTGAACTAACTATCAATAAAGTGTTGGTATCTACCTGATGCATTTTTATATCCAAATGGTAACACATTCCATTCATAAAATCCTTGTGGCACTGTAAATGCAGTTAATTTTTTAGATTCTTCTTCTAGCTTTAAATGGTAAAATCTTGATTTACAGTCAAAGTTACTAAAATAATTATATCCTTGTATCTGTCTTATTTTTAATATCTTATTTGGTATTAGATAATTATATGTCATAGTTTTTGAATTTAGGTTTTTATAATCAATAACCATTCTACTTTTTCCTCTTTTTTGTTCACTGTGTTTATTTACTATAAATGCTGGGCTATTGTGTTTACTATTACTTTTTTGTATGTATTGTTTTTCTAATAATTTATCTATATACATTTCGAATTCTTTTAAATCATCAAAGTTATACGTTAATGATTTTTGGGTTATTTTATTATTTTTATCTATTAGCTCGATTTTTACAATAGTTTTATGTTTTTCCCATCCTTTTAATGGATCTTCACTGTATAATTGTCTTATTTTTTTCTTTATTATTTCTACCTTATCTATTGAAAATATAGTTATTTTTTCTTTATTTATTGAAAATATAACTAGTTCTATTGTGTCTTCACTATTTTTTATATTTTCTAATCTTTAAGTACTCTAGAATTCAATTTAAGGGTCCAAACTCTCGAGTGCCTCGAGATGTTGCAAACCATCCAAACAAACAATAAATGACTTCCTAGACCTAGTGAAATTGTCAATCCTCAAAATCTACCTCCTTAATATCAGTTGTTGAATCTGGTCAAATTTTTTGAGTTTCAAACATCTAAAACTCATCAATAATACATTAGATTATATTAGGAAAAATTACACTTACCTCTACAAGTCACAAGCAACTCACCATAGTTATGGGTAGGGTCAAACATGTGGAAAAAAAGTAAAAGTACACCATAAGACCGTATACATCATAGATAAGATAATGGAGAAATATAGGACTAAAGGGATGACAATGACTTATTAAATGACTAAAAGTAAAAGGACAACAACCAACCAATAGAAAGACTCATATATTAAAAGACACAGACTTTACTAACAATCCAAAAGTAAATAAAATAAGATGGATAAAATCTTCTTTGATGACAACCTAATCTATAACCTCCATTTAGTTGTAAATTAACTATTCAGAGAGGCCTTATCATCATATGGTTCAACAACACCATTCAAGTCATTCATCGTATAACTTTCTCATAAGAAGACAGAAAAAAAGCAACAACATTGGTGCTTGTGGTTTGATCCTTGCAATGACTTAGGAAATTATATATTAATTCAGTGATATTTTTAGAGGAATCATAAGAATAAATGCCATATGGGGAAAAAGTAACAAAAGCAACACGTGCACCCGTTGTAATTGAAAGCTTATCTGCATTCTTGATAAGAATTTTTATTCCCTTTTTGAAAGCTGCAAAGCGTGCTGCTTCAGAATCTTACACCTTCATTTTAGTGTTTTTTCAGCACACTCTTTTATTTTTCACCATTACAAAAGGTTTAATGGAGCAGAAAAAAGGTGTTCTGGTCATTGAGAAGATATCCAAAAGGATTATGGTGTCAATCCTAATCTGACGGGTGACCCCTTATAACCTACGGTGGCTCCATAGTTCTGGAACTTGGGGATTTTTACTAAAGGTCTCGAACTAACTAACTCCATGAATTCTCTTGGTGCTAAATACTAATCCCAATGAAAGGCACGGAGAACTGATTACATTCATTATGATAATATCTTAGAGTTAATAATAAGTGGATATTCTAAAATATGCTCAAATACATGTAAACTGGAGAATATGGCATTTACTACTATATGCATGCTTTCCTAGGAATCGGGTGTACATAACCCACCAACTCTAAACATAATAATATTAAACTGAAACATAATTAGGAATTTTGTGATTCAATCCGAAAACTCAACAATATAGCATCATAATAGTAGTTCATGATTTTGAGTATGGAAAAATTCTTAAAATTATGGGGAAACCTATATTCATGGTTAAATTCAAGAAACAAAGTGAGAAATTATAGAACCCGTGCTTGCCATGGAACCCTAAAATAGAAGGGTAAATTTAACTTTATAATCTAGTGCTTTTTGGGACTCAATGGATGGAGAAGACAACCACCCCTTTTTCTATTAAAAACTAAGTGTCGATTGAATTTCAAGTGAATGAGGAATCTTGGGGTGTTTTTCACTTCTATACCAGCCTTTAGAAAGCTGAAAGGACGTATTTTTGAGGTTAAAAGGTTGTGAAAAGACCAAACAACCCATTTAAAATCATTTAAGAAATCCCTACAATTAGTCACGATAACTCAAGCTACGACTCGTAGGTCTGACAACTAGTCGTAGCCTGGATTTATGACTAGAGGACTAAAATTTTGGTTTCTTACTGTTATGACGATGAGTTCTCCTGATGACTCATATATCCTAACGACGAGCTTTCATCAAGAGTCGTATCAAGGGACCGAGACTTTGGGATTCCCACTTTTGTGACAACAAGTCCTTCTAATGACATGTGTAGTCTGATAATGAGTCATATCATGAAGTCTTTGTTGAGGGACTGAAATTCTAATTCCTCATTGTCGTGACGACGAGTCCTCCTGACGACTCGTATGGTCTGACAATGAGTTGGTGTCAGAGTCATCGTCACTGGTAGTTTGACAATGCCTCAGTAATTTGGCCATAACTTTTAAGTTCAATATCAGACTAAGGTTTTATTGGTGGCATTTGAAAGATAATTCAATTTTCTATCCCTTGGTGGGTCTAAAGCTAAAAAAGTTGGGGCATTACAAATAATATATATATAATTGAAGGATGAAAGCTAACCAAAAATGAAAGCTAACAACTCGGGGCTCATAACCAAGAATGAAAGCTAATAATAGCATAACAAAGTATCTAATCAAAGGATAACTAAACATAGGATAATATATCAATAACATATCTTACTATGAGAAAGAAAGTAATCAGAAACCTACAAAAAATCTTGTCTACGAGTCCATAACCATCCTGTCATGAACTAACCATAATAACCAACAACAAAGTAACTTGCTAGTCTGGACAAAAATAACCTAACCGGGCCCCGAAAAGCCCAAAAGATGCAAGCAAGCACTCAACAAACAACAACCATAGTTATACCTATACAACCCTCCCCCATAAGACCGATAGATATAAGCATCAAACAATTATACTGGTGATAGGCGATGTACTTGAATGAATGAATGCAAGAAAAATAGGTGATACTATATCTAATCCGAGTGCCATAATGAATCAAGTTAATACACCTCCTCTAACTCAGTATCTTACAAAGAAAGCACCTATGGAGATCATCCTTCCCACACTGTTGCTCATGGACGAAGAGACCCATAAGAGACTCGGGATATCCACAATCACTTCTTGGTTACGAACCAGGACTTAATAACTATCATAATCAAACTACTTCTTTCCGTACTGGAGATATATATAAGTATAATAAGTGCACAGACTTGAACCGTGACTAAAAGAATATAAAACTATAAATTCACTGTTTGAGATCAAGTTCAAAACTAAATTGACATAACAGCATAGAAGAGTCAGAATCTCTTTTGATCGATGTAAATTGTAGTGGTTAAGGAGTGAATTAATAATGGATCGAAATCATCCTCGATTTAATTTTCAAAATATCTCATCTAGTTTCAAAAGCTCAAAAAATAATAAAATAAGATGGTACAACTCCCATAGTAAAAGAATTTACTTTAAAAGTGAAAAGAGGAAATAAATTCCCCTCTAGAAAACAGTAGTAAAATCAAAGATTTGGTTGGATATTGATTCGAAATAAATATGGAATATGAAACAATTAATAAGATACAAAATTAATTCTTTTTTTTGTCAAATATCAAGTAATTGGTTCTCAAGAAGCCACTTAACATAATTATAGGCTAGATTATTCTTTTTTATATTATATATAGATATTAAATAAATATGAAATAGTTAATAATCTATTTTTTTTATTGCCAAATCTCCTTTATTATATATATAGATATAAAATAAATATAGAACGGATATGCAACAATTAATAATCGACAAAATGAATATCTTGCTGTCAAATGTCAAGTAGCTAGTTCTAAAAAAAGTCACTTGGCATAATTATAGGTTGGACTATTCTTTTTTATTATATAAAAATATGAAATAAATATAGAATAAATATGAAACAATTAATAATCTACAAAGTTATATTTTTTTTGTCAAATCTCCTTTATTTGGTATATAGAAATGGAATAAATATGATAAAAAATTAATAATCTTTAGAATTAACTTTTTTGTTATCAAATGTCAAGTAGCTAGTTCTCGAAAGTCACTTGGAATAATAATAGTTTAGACTATTCACCTTTATTATATATATAGATTTGAAATAAATATGAAACAATTAATAATCTGCAATTTCTTTCGTCAAATATCCTTTATTATATATATGGATATGAAATAATTATTAAAAAATTAATAATCTATAAAATTAGTTTTTTTCTTGTCAAATGTCACATAGTCAATTCTCAAAATGCCATTTGGCATAATTATAGGCTAAACAATTCTTCTTTATTATATATATAGATATGAAATAAATATGAGATAATTTAAAATTTGAATATATATAATTCGAGAAATTTTGATAGATTTTTTTTTTATTTTCTAAAAATATATATAATTCAAGAAGACTATTTAAGGAAAAATCTTAGTTATTATAATCCAATAGAAGTCAATCTTAATAGTTTTTATCCAATAGAAGTTAGTAAATTTTTACCACAATATGAAATAATCTACAAAATTCATTGTTTTTATCAAATCTCCTTCATTTATATATATATATATATATATATATATATATATATATATATATATATATATATATTACGTATACATACATACATACATACATACATACATATATAAAATAATTAATAATCTATAAAATTAAATTTTTTGCTGTGAAATGTCAAGTAGCTAATTCTCAATATGTCCATTGGTATAATTATATGTTCGAAATTTATCCTTTATTATATATATAGATTTGTTTCTTTTTCTTAGTTAATTTTTACCACAATATTGAAATAAATATGAAACAATTGATAATTTACAAAATTATTTTTTTGTCAAACGTATGTTTGTATATATATACACATACACTAGACATCGAAGGGCCCATGCTAGCACGAGTCCAATATATGTTATTATCTTATTTCAATTTATACGACACAAATATAATTTAGATAGTTAATCATTAAAATAATTAAAAATTTTAATTGCTACTATTTATAATACTTTTTCTTCTATTCTAGTTTAAGTGACATTGATATAATTTTGGGAGTCATCGAATATTTTATGTCTTTTATATTTTTACGTTGTTAATTATGGAATTTATAACTCTTTTAGAATATTTTTTAAATAAGCTATTAATACTCTATCCTTCCTAGTTTAATTGTCTTCTTATTTTTAAATAATATATGTTACTTTATGTTTTCCTCTGTCCATCGTAATTTCTGTGAGGCTAATTCAATTTCGATAGTCAATTAAATGTTTTATGTTGATATATCATTTTGTGTGTATTTTATATTTTTTGAAAGATATTATTAGTTTTTTCATTCTTAAATGGCCACAAAAATTAATTAGGGTGATATAATAAATTCACGATTGAACTAACAAAACAGACATGTGTTGAATGACATATAACAACTAATTAAAAGTGATATAATAAAATTACTATAAAAAATACATGTGAAAAAAATTTAAATGAGTTTCATATAAGACATCAAGTTAATTTAAAACATCAAGAGTTAATCTATTATTTTATATCCAATTTATCTTTTTTATTAAATATTTACTTGTTTTAAAGTCAAATTTTTACAAAATCATTGATTACATTCTTATTACATACTTAAAACTTTTAAAAATTTAATCCTGCATAAATTTTTCCTATTGTAACACTTTTATATTTACTAGTTTAAGTATACGGCTTCGCGCGTGTACCCTAATTTAATGAGTTCAAACGTTTCACTAAATAGAATATTTATTTAAAAATAAAGTAGAATACAATAATTAAATTCAACATCCTTTGAACATGTAAAGATGGATAATTTATTTAATTAAATCTAGCGTTTACAGAAAAAATAATCTCAAAGCCAATCGAAATTTATCTGCCACCTGTAAACTATAACATAACAATACGATGATTAAATATCAAAACAATAAAATTTTCAAAAAAAAAATTCTCAAAGTCGATCAACATTCGTGTAACACCTATCAACTACAACAAAATAATACGATAATAGAGACACCGAAATAATACAATTAAATCCAATATTTACACACACAAATAAGAAATTCTCAAAGTAGAGATATCAAAATAATACAATTAAACCTAACCTTTACCTAAAAAAAATTTCAAAGTCAACCGACATTTATCTACCACCTGTAAAGTACAACAAAATAATATGATAATAAAGATATTAAAATAATACAATTAAACCTAACCTTTACACAAAAAATCATAAACTTATTATTTGAGTAGAAACTACAAAATTACCCAATAATAAAAGCTTGTTATTAATGATCAATAAACTCAATGTAATAAAAAAGAAAATTTAAAACCTAGAAACCACAAATTCACGTTGTAACGATCTAAAAAATTGATGAAATTTGTAATTTTGTGTGATTTGACTATATTACCCTTCTCTGTAGTTGCATTATGATATTTCTGGGGTGTAGGAGTGGTTGGCATAATTTTCGACGCATTTTGGTATCATTTATGCAATATTGTGGGTTTTGATAGCTTAAAGAGCCTTATTTTGAACTTATATGGATATCTTTTGATCCGTGCGACAGATGGCCGAACGGACTGCGCTATCAACTCCAGAATATCGATAGATAGACCTTTGGTTCAGGTCCTAGTGCACCCGAGCTCATTTTGACCTATTGATTGGAAAGATGGAAAATTGGAAATATGGGTGTGGGACCCACATTTGATCAAAATCACCTCGGATGGAAAATCTGACTTCGCCAACAGATCTAGAATGTCAATTTTAGGGTGTTAGCATATTTGGTATGATTTTACGGGTTTTAAATCTCATTTCGACCATCGGTTTGAAAAATTATAATTTTGGATTTTGGGGGTAAACTGTATGAAAACGATATTTTTTGGTAAATATGATATCGTCAACACGTATGGAATGTTGAATTTAGTATGATTGCATAGTTTTTTTGCATGTATCGGACTACGAATGAATCACGGGCACCCCATTGAAGTCCAAATTGAGTTTTTTTTTTTAAAATAGCTCTTTTTGACTGCAGTGTAGAAAAATCTGTACTATAAATATCTTTTTTTTTTTCTTTACCTATTTTGCACATTTTTTATCTTGCCTCTTGGGAGTTAAACCCTAAATAGTTTGGGAGCTTAAAGGTGAAGTTTGTGGGAGCTTGGAAAGCTAAATTAACACTCATTTCTTGATTTTATTACGGATTTAAGGTAAGAATTCATCCCTTTTCTTAGAAATTTCTTGACAAATTTCTCAAAATCCCAAAAATCTTAAGGCATGATTTTAAACCCAAATTTCACTTTTTTTCACTTGAATAATATTTTTATCGTATAATTACTAGTTTTTCATCAATTTAACCTTCAAAACAACTCTAATTCTTGATTTTAACCCGGATTTCAAATATTTTTACCTGGTAAAGCTCACAAATGGTTTCTCTTCGATTTGAACTCTATTTTTTGCTCAATTTAACTTGATTTTTCAGTTGTAGGTTCCTAAAAATATGGGGAACATATTTTTGAAATAAATTTCTGATTTTGTCCTTCTTTTTCGAAAACTCATTTTGGGTGTCCGTTTTGATCCCAAACTAAAAGTAGTCAATATGAGTTTCGTTGGTTTTGTCTTGATTTATATATTTCATATTTGATATTTTTACTGGAGTTCGGTATTGTTCGTGAAATGTAAGGTTGCGGGTTCAAGTGTAGCAGACCCGTTTTGACTTTCGAGGTAGGTTATGGCTTAACTTTTTCAGATTGGGCTGGGTAGTACAGGATGGTACAAAATGTATGCTAAGGGTGGGAACTAATCATTAAAATGTCTATCTATGTGTTGTTCTCGTGTGGGGGCTTATATGTGATGTAATTGTTCAAACTGAGATATTATGTGATATGTATGACTGTGTGGGGTCCTATATGATATTGATATCCTTGAATACATATGAATAATTATATTGTGCTGTTTAAATGCTTAATGTGGTACCATTGGTGTATTGTGATTATATTCATACTTTATTGGTAAATGAGACATGCAAAAATTCATGGATGATATGAAAATAATGAGCAAATATTAGATCATATAGTTGTGGAAAAGTATCATTATGGTTGGTTGTGGAAATATATCATGTGGTTGTTGTGGAAATACTCACTATGATTGGTTGTGAGCATTGCATATTCATATCATACTCCTTCATGAAATATTGGTACCACCGTGGCAACATCTGAGAAATACTGGCAACACCTTTTTAAAAGATATTGTAACACCTTTTAAAACTCTTTCTGAGGGATGTGTCGGAAAAGAGATATGATATATATGGATTGTATACGGGTTGACGAACACCCCATAGGTCCTACGTCAGGAAGGTTTAGCTCTGTAGGTATACACGGGGATTGTGTGACGATCCCTGAGGTTGTACAACGACCTCGTCCATCATCATCATCATCATCATCATCATATACATTGCACTTATTTTATTGTGTTTATGTTGTGTTGTATTGCCTTATTGACTTGTCATCTATGTATTTGTCTTACCTTCCTTTACTTGTATTTGATGATCTTGTATCTACACGTTCTCTCTTGTTCTATTTATATGTGACATAATGTATACTTATGTTCTATACCTTGGTGTGTTATTGTAATATATGTGAGATATATTAGAACTTTTAGTGCAAGCGGTTTGGCCTTCCGTTGTGGGATATTTTCTTATTTCAAGTGACATGCCCTTAGTGTATATTTTGTATATCACCACAAAAGTTTACAAAATAACATTTAAAAGTATGATTCTTGAACTCTATGAACAAATTGAATCCATAGATGAACACTACGCATACCTCAAAGCTTGATCTTGAAAAAGATCTAATGTTTCTGAAGGTTCCTGAAGAAATCCTTAGGCTTTCCCTTGATTTTTCTTGACTAAGGTTTAACCCCTTTAGGAAAGAATGTTCTTGTTCCTGAGGAGATGATCTTGAGAGAAAACCTTAATCTTGTGGTTGAAAGTGTATGAGAGATCTTTTTGAGATGTTTTACCCTTATGAAATAAATTCCCAGTTGCTGAACATAATAGCTGACGATATTTGTGACAAGGCATAAAAAATATGGTAATCCATCAAAAATGTCATCACACAGGAACTGGAATTGATGGTTTCTGCCTAAGTCTGACGACCTTTGTGGTAGGGCATCGCAAATGTGGTAAGCTACCACGAATTTCGTTACTTAGGAGCTGGTTTCTGCCTAAGGCTAATGACTTTTGTGGTAGGGCATCACAAATATGGTAAGTTACCTCGAATGTCGTCACACAGGAGATGGATTCTACCTAAGGCTGACGACCTTCGTGGTTGGGCGTCACAAATGTGGTAAGCTACCATGAATGTTGTCACACTGTTTCCAGCCTGACATGCTGGAGTAATATAGGAATATATCTTTGCTCCGATATCATATTTAGGCAAAATTGGTATCGTTGAAAAGATAATTCAATTATCTATATGTTGATAGGTCATGAGATAAAAAATTCCAAGTGTAATGAGAGATATTCTTGTTTGAAGTTGACTATACCAATATCCTTCTCAAGAATTCAATCGGTAAGGAATGTTTTGATTCGTCTGATAGATGGGAGTTATTTGAAGCCTTAATATACATCTAACCTACTCATAAAATTATTAAATAACCATGATGTACTATGCATGATCTTGGTACATGGCTCTAATATTGGTTTTGTTTTTTCGCGGTATTACATTTATTTACTACTTTTGTTGGTCGGCCTATGATACCTACTGAGTACAAGTGGACCGTACTCATGCCTACAACGCCCTTTCAGTCCAGGTCTTAGCTCGAGTAAGCCTCAGCTTGATTGACTCGGGTGATTATTGGAGCTTCCAAGGTAGCAGTTGGACATTCATGCGTCCGAAGTTCACCTCTATCTTTCTATAGTTTTTATTTCTTTATTAGTATTTAGAGATAGTTATTATTTCTTTGTGGTTATTTTTCCAATTCATTTGACTCTTGGATTATATTAGTAGTTTTTATACTATTGACACACGGTTTTGCGAATGATTGGTATTTAGCATAGGTTTTTTCCGCATTATTATGATTACTTATATGGTTTGACTTCATTCTAGAAGCCTTACCATGGGATATTTCTATCTTTTCCTCTTTTCATATCAGTTAGGGTGATAGGCTGACATGTCAAGGTACGTCGTGACAAGTGCCATATGACCTTTATTTTTGGGTTGTGACAAATTGGTATCAGAGCCAGGTTTCATTGGTCTCAATGGTATAAGAATAGGATTTCTAATAGAGTCTCGTGGATCGGTACATAGACGTCCATTTCTACCTTTGAGAGGTGATAACGCTCAATCTATAGCTCTCGTAGGAGTGTAAAGCGGTCGTTAGCAAATATAGAACCCAACCTGGGTTGGGTATCGATCCCACAGGGAATAGCTTGGTCAACAAGTAAGCAAAATTAATAGACTTTTGGTGCAAGTCTCGTAAGAAGGGGGGATTGTAATAAGTAACCAAAGTAATGAAATAAAAGCTGAAAATAATAAAGTAAAAAGAGAAAGATTGTCACGTTGGTTGTAAACAATGAGAATTGAAGCGTTGGGGTTATGTCCACCTTCTGAGGTATACGTCTCTATTGGCTATGAGTGTGTAGAGTCTTGACATGCAATTGCTTATAGAGGATTGTAGTCGATGGTAAATCCAAGCGTCTCTCGACCTAAACAAGGACTATTTCACTTTAACTGTCTCGAGCTTAAAGTGTGTCTAGCGGTACGAATTCTCCAAGAGGTTAGTCCAGTTACGGCACTAGCTTTTTAATAGGAAAGGGTGTCCTACTACCTTGATATTATCTCTTTTCCAGACAAATAACCTTTCTCTCGAACAAGTTAAATGTTAGACTGGCGTTAGTCTATGCGTCTTCTTTTCTAGACAAGTAACCTTTCTCTCGAACAGGTTAGATATTAGAATGGCGTGTTCTTGTGTTTGTAACCGCAAAGAATGTAGATTTAAGATGAAGAGCGTAATGATATAAGTAATATACTTGTCTTGAACTCACAAACTCACAGTTTTAGATAGTAACTCATTCGGCTTCCATAACCCCAACTAAGAGGTTTAGTTACCCATGAATGCGAAGGATATCACGTTTTGCATGGTGGTTGGCATGAATAGTAGGTGTTTGGCGTGTGGTTTTGGTGATTCCTTAGCAAGTAACGATTCTCTTGTTGTGGAATTTAAGAATAGAAGAATAGATTAGAAGTGTTTGTAGTGGAAGATGAGAAGGATGGAAGAAAATTAATAGTTTAAGAATGAATTTCTTGAATGAAGGGAGGAGTTGCCTCCACTAAGGGAGGACTTGATTCAAAATCTCTAGCATGATAGGGTATTTATAATACTCCTATCCTACTCCTACTATGCTAATGAAATAAATAACCAAATCCTACTAAACTAAGGAAATACTTAACCCATTTGTACTAGGTTAATGTAACATTCTCCTAATCCAAATAAACTAATGAAATACATAACCCAATTGTACTAGGTTAATGTATCATTGTCAAAATCCAGCTTTGTGTCTGTAAGTCCCCAAAGTCTTCAGAAATACTGCTTTAGCCCGGGACAGATTTTCCATCCAGCAGTTTTGGTCCAGGTCCCCAGAGTCTTCAGAAATGCTGTTTTAGCCCGGGACAGAGTTTCCATGCAGCAGTTTTGGTCCTTAGGCGTGTAAACTCCCTTTCCTTCCTTCGTGAGCTTTCTTTTGCGTCAAGTAAGCCATAAAATGCTGAATTTTGCATCATTTATACCTGAAACTTTACTAATCATGTTTGTTAGCTCATTTATAGGAAAAAGGACTAAAAGTGCATGAAATATATAATTTGTTCTCAAAACTAGGCTAAAATATGGGCAAAATATATTGATATAGGCACGTAATTTCGCCTATCATCAACACCCCACACTTGCAGCTTTGTTCGTCCTCGAACAAAATATCATGTCCTTCTAAGCATCAACTTAGGGTTTTTACAGCAACAACACAAAACATTCTTCAAGACAAGCACAAAAATTATCAACAAAGAGTAGTTTTCCGATTATAAGTAGAAACAGTTTAACCTCTAGCGTAGACTAGTGATGGTGATCAAATCGCATGCAAACATTAAGGTACATAGAATCATATACAACTATCCAAAGCTCATCAACCATGTGTGTCTCACAATATAGTACCCATAATCACTCACAAGTATAGCATATTTTTCAAACATGGGTATCAACATATCCTTGCTCTCACTCTCGCAAAGAATTCATATGTAGCAACTGATGACCATAGGCTTGCCCTTAATGTAGTACTCTACTAAATGTCAGAATGCTAAGCTTAGGATCAAGTAGGTCTTTTGATGGTTGTAATGTAGGCTAAGGGACGGGTAGGATCAGCTATTTTGGCCAGAAATAGTGACTAAGTTCCTAAGCACTTTAATACATCACATTGTATCATTGACACTTTTTTCTTTCAACCTTTCTTTATTTTATTCTTCCACCCTTGTTCTCATCTTTTGTTTTTCAATTTTAAGCACAACTCACTTTTCAGCTTTCTTTTCCTTTTTCTTTTCACAACATACCTCTTATGATAGCACTTTCTTTTTCATAACACATTCAAGCACCATTACAATTTAAAGCATCATACTCAACCAATTTCCTCTTATGTTGTAACATGACTTTTTCACTTTAAAGCACTTAGGAATTTGGATCAAATTACGGTCTTAAAAAAAATGGATTAGGCTTACATACAAGGTTGTCAAAGAAATAGGCTAAAGGCTCAAAAGGGTTTAACTAGGATGATTTTCATGGGTAGGAAAAACTGAAGGTAAACATGTATAGGTTGCCAAAGAAATGCCTAAATCATATCCTAAACTTACATTCCTTATTTTCGCTTTGCATACATACCAGGCAAGTTCTAGCATCAGCCACATACATAGAATATACTATTATCTCACACACACAAGGCACATGGTCGACTTGATTGGAAGTAATATAGACTCTTGACCCAACAAGTGAAGGAATTGAATCACACAATATCACATAATGAGTCACAACTAGAGCCTAAACGTCTCAATAGTCACAATTGTAATACATACTCTTGTTATAATCTCATGCTGCCTATCAAAATAATTTCATGCAAAGCTAGAAAGATTTTACTCCTAAAAAAAACTAAAAAAACGTCAAACGGAAAAAAAAAAAAAAAAAAAAAAAAAAAACGAACTCAAATAAACAAAGTAAACAAACAAACATAGGTGCAAACAGAGAAGTATAGCATGCAATGCCACCCCACACTTAGACGGGACACTGTCCTCAGTGGAAAATAAATACGAGGAACCTGGTCAGTCGGACTCCTCCTCTATGTCTGGGGTCATACCCCTTTGCATTGGAATCCTCATCAGAGTTGTTATCCTCAGACGTTCCTCATAAGTATCCCACTTAATTCCAAGCGTGAGTTGAGGTATTTGCTGTGAGGAGGGTTCTCCTTGGTCCTTGCGACCTCTTTTCTTGCCCTTTTGGGAAGTGGTAGCCTTCTTCCTTGCCTTGTCTCTCTTTAGGTGCCATTGTACCTGAGACTTGAAATAGTGTTAATGGTAGCACAATCTCAATGGATACAATCTATACATAGACAGTAGGGGTACCACCCCACACTTAGGGTGTTGGCACCAACTAGTGAGGTGAAAGTGATCGATTACTCAGAATTCATCGACATACGTTTTAGGATTGTATTCCGACAAGAAAATCAGCAATGCATTACTTACTTGTAGCCATTGGACTACTTTCATGGTAGCTATAGCAACACTACTACATAGGGGTTACCATATGGAATAGTTATTCTTACAACAATCACAACCTCTTATGTCGGTAGGCACTATAAGTCTTATCCCGATGGCCGGGATAGTCTAACATGTAAGTATCCAAACAACAATCTTAAGCACTGTTCATAGCCATAGTAATTCCGCAAATAGTATAACAATGCTATTAAAACCAATTTCAAGTCGGAAACAGGTCAAGATTTTCCTACGTACATGTTCACTCACAAGGTTGTGTATCAACAATCCAAACACATGAACATCACCAACAATCTTATATGATTTAGCAATTTATAATAAGCATAGCAACGTAGTACTTACGATAAATAAATGAAGAATAAGAGAGTACTTACTTGCTTGAAGCTTGTGGAGACGGTGTTGTGAATTAGAAGAGCAAAAGAAGAAAATTTTGAGAAGATTTGGAAGGTTATGTGGCGCCTTTAGGGTGTTTTCTAATGTGGTTGTGTTGTAAAACTATGTCCCCTTTATATAGGAAGAGTATGGGTCGGGCTATGACCCATTTACAATCGGATTTGGGGACAAAATCACCACATATGCGGCGCATATCCCTTGGCATATCAATGACATATGCGGCGCATTGTCCATGGCATAATGGGACATATGCGCCGCATAGTCTATGGCATTTCTAGACATATGCGCCGCATAGTCTATGGCATTTGGTCTCAGTATCTCAAATGCCATAGCATAGGCGGCGCATAGTCAAAAGCATACCTAGGAATAGGCGGCGCATAGTGTATAACACACTAGATTCCGAGTCCTTAGGCTATAGAATAGGTTGTGCATCGTTCGTGGCCTATTTTTACCAAGGCCTAGCCTTCCTCGAAGCCTATTATGACGTGAGAAAAGGCTCAATCCATAGCCTTATGCATCACCATTCCTAACTCACCAACTTTACCATACAATGCGTCCAAATCGTCAATTGAAATCAATCTCCTCGTTGAATACTTCTTGCACCTATTTTTGCTCAAAACCAAATGAAAATGATTAGTACGATGGGTTGCCTCCCACCTAGCGCCTTAGTTTTGGTCGTGGCACGACTCTTATTTTTGGATTTTTCATAAAACAGAACAAGTACTAGAATGAAAGAAAACGAAAAAATGATGAAACGATGGGTTGCCTCCCATCTAGCGCCTTATTTATTGTCGTGGCTCGACGTAGTTACCTCGAGTACTCAGACTTCGTCGAGGTAAGTGATGGATCGTTTTCTGAAAGGATTTAGACGACAATGAGGCTTACCTGTGGTCATGTGATCTTTTTCGAGCTGGCTCATACGTTTCTCCGGAGAGTCACCAATTATATCATCAATAGTCCAACCCATAGCTCTCTTGTATCTCCTCAGAGTAGAGATGAGAGCTTCTACGTGCTGTTCACTTAAATCATCTGCTCTCTCTGGAAGTATATTTCTACTTTCCAAGAACACATACCTTAGATAATCGGGGAGCTCTTGCGATTCTAGCATTGGTGGCTCGTCAAAGTGAGTCTTCGCTGTTGGTTGATTCTTGAGATCACAATCCGGTTTCTTAGGAGTATAAGACTCTATTTCTGTTAGATCACCCATAAGTTCTTCATAATCTTCATTATCCTCATGCTCATCATTCAGTGGCGCAGCAGACAATGGCTCAACAGTAGGTTGTTTCTCTATAGATAATGCTTTCGTATCCTCATAATGAACATCAGCTACAGATGACTCATTCATATCGCTGGGCTGCTTCATTGTTTTGCATATATCAAACCGTACCACTTCGTCAACCACTTGCTTGCCTTTTGCTGAAGTTTCCAGCACCTTACCACTTCTGGTAGTGATGGCCATGCATGACCCATCATTTTTTGGGTTCTGCACAGTATCGCTTGGTAAGGTGCCAGCCTTTCTTTGATTAAATGCTGCTGAAAGTTGGCTCAATTGCTGCTCTATTTTGCTTGATAGAAGTGGAATGAGAATCAACTAGTTGCTTCATGGAGGACAAATCATCAATCACCTCCTTAACTCCTGCGCTCGTTGCTTCCACTCCTTTCAATAACTTAGCCATCATGTCTTCCATACTCCCAGAATTAGATGTGGTGGTATCACGTCTACCAGGGGGAACATACAAACCACTCTTTTCATTATATTTCTTCCAACTACCTTGGTCTTTGTTTCCAGATTTATCATAATGGTTCCGACCTTGGTTTCCTTGGGCATTCCCACGGAAACCCCTCTGATTGTTCAAGTAGTTGGCCTCCTCTTTAGAATCAGACTCGTCTCTTCCTTTTAGCGCTACAGCTTTCACTTTTTCGGTCTTCCCTGATAATAAGTGCTTGGTAAGAAGATCCATCTGCATTTTCATGTGAGCCATGTCTTGGTCACGATCTTCTTGTCTTCGCCTCTGCTCTGCAGTCATGCCAAAAGATACAGTAGAGCTTGCTACCTCAGAATCCCTGGTATGCCAAGCTCTACTTTGCTTCGTCATCCGATCTAGCATATTGCTTGCCTGCACAAAGGTGAGGTTCATAAATGATCCACCTACCGCATTATCAACCACTGGCTTAGTCACCGAATTCAAAGCTCTGTATAATATCTCCATCAAGTGGACATTGGTCATATGATGGTTTGGGCATCGCATTAGCTTCGTCTTGAACCTCTCCCATGTTTCGTGGAGAGCTTCAGAGGGAAGCTGACGAAAGTTGCTGATTTCATCTCTCAATTGTGCTTTTTTGGATGGCGGAAAGAATCTTTCTAGGAAAGCGTCTTTCAATTGCCTCCAATGAGTAATAGAATCAGGAGTCAGCCCATTTAACCACATAGTTGCCTCCCCAGATAGAGACAATGGAAATTAACGTAATCGAATTGCATTCTGTCCAACTCCAGGATTGTCGAATGACTTGCATGTAGAAATAAAGTTGATCAGATGCATGTTCGGATCATCGCCTGCTAGTCCACCAAATAATCCCTTGAGTTGCAAAAGCTGAATCATGGCGCTAGTGATATTAAACTTTGCTCCGGGTGCCAATGGCGGAAGAATAATAGCTCCGGTGGCACCAGGTCCATCAAGATCATCCTCATCATCATCAAACGGTATATGCACAGCTCGGCGTTCGGGCCTATATCTTGCTTGACGATCTCTTCTGTTTGCTGGTGTCGCCATCTCAGCAGTATGCTGTGGGTTTAATAGCTCTTCATCGCCCAGATCCTCATCGTCAAGATTTGTTGCTCGCCTACGGTTATCAATATTTTGTTGATGCACTTGAGCAGCCATCCTTTCAATTTCACGTTGTGCCTCCATTGATGCACTGAATAAACCTAAAAAAAAAAAAACAACAACTAAAAGTAAAAGTACGAGAATCTTTGACCAAAGGGTCTAGTAATTATCACGAACTTGATTGACACTAGTATTCCCCGGCAACGGCGCCAATTATTGATAACGCTCAATCTACAGCTCTCGTAGGAGTGTAAAGCGGTCGTTAGCAAATATAGAACCCAACCTGGGTTGGGTATCGATCCCACAGGGAATAGCTTGGTCAACAAGTAAGCAAAATTAATAGACTTTTGGTGCAAGTCTCGTAAGAAGGGGGGATTGTAATAAGTAACCAAAGTAATGAAATAAAAGCTGAAAATAATAAAGTAAAAAGAGAAAGATTGTCACGTTGGTTGTAAACAATGAGAATTGAAGCGTTGGGGTTATGTCCACCTTCTGAGGTATACGTCTCTATTGGCTATGAGTGTGTAGAGTCTTGACATGCAATTGCTTATAGAGGATTGTAGTCGATGGTAAATCCAAGCGTCTCTAGACCTAAACAAGGACTATTTCACTTTAACTCTCTCGAGCTTAAAGTGTGTCTAGCGGTACGAATTCTCCAAGAGGTTAGTCCAGTTACGGCACTAGCTTTTTAATAGGAAAGGGTGTCCTACTACCTTGACATTATCTCTTTTCCAGACAAATAACCTTTCTCTCGAACAAGTTAAATGTTACACTGGCGTTAGTCTATGCGTCTTCTTTTCTAGACAAGTAACCTTTCTCTCGAACAGGTTAGATGTTAGAATGGCGTGTTCTTGTGTTTGTAACCGCAAAGAATGTAGATTTAAGATGAAGAGAGTAATGATATAAGCAATATACTTGTCTTGAACTCACAAACTCACAGTTTTAGATAGTAACTCATTCGGCTTCCATAACCCCAACTAAGAGGTTTAGTTACCCATGAATGCGAAGGATATCACGTTTTGCATGGTGGTTGGCGTGAATAGTAGGTGTTTGGCGTGTGGTTTTGGTGATTCCTTAGCAAGTAACGATTCTCTTGTTGTGGAATTTAAGAATAGAAGAATAGATTAGAAGTGTTTGTAGTGGAAGATGAGAAGGATGGAAGAAAATTAATAGTTTAAGAATGAATTTCTTGAATGAAGGGAGGAGTTGCCTCCACTAAGGGAGGACTTGATTCAAAATCTCTAGCATGATAGGGTATTTATAATACTCCTATCCTACTCCTACTATGCTAATGAAATAAATAACCAAATCCTACTAAACTAAGGAAATACTTAACCCATTTGTACTAGGTTAATGTAACATTCTCCTAATCCAAATAAACTAATGAAATACATAACCCAATTGTACTAGGTTAATGTATCATTGTCAAAATCCAGCTTTGTGTCTGTAAGTCCCCAAAGTCTTCAGAAATGCTGCTTTAGCCCGGGACAGATTTTCCATCCAGCAGTTTTGGTCCAGGTCCCCAGAGTCTTCAGAAATGCTGTTTTAGCCCGGGACAGAGTTTCCATGCAGCAGTTTTGGTCCTTAGGCGTGTAAACTCCCTTTCCTTCCTTCGTGAGCTTTCTTTTGCGTCAAGTAAGCCATAAAATGCTGAATTTTGCATCATTTATACCTGAAACTTTACTAATCATGTTTATTAGCTCATTTATAGGAAAAAGGACTAAAAGTGCATGAAATATATAATTTGTTCTCAAAACTAGGCTAAAATATGGGCAAAATATATTGATATAGGCGCGTAATTTCGCCTATCATCAAGAGGCTATAGGATGTCTTTAGGAAACTTCGCTTATTTTATTCCTTATCATGCAAATTCTTTCATATCTTGTGTTCTGAGTTGTGTTTCACTCTTTCTATGCAGATGGTGTGGCTTATACTATATATCAGTTGAGAGATACTGTGAGAAATTAGTAAATATCATTTGTCGATTTTAGGCTTGTTGATGCTCTTTAGTTGTTATGGGATCAGTTTATTGATGCCTTTGTAGAGAGATTTGTGCCTTTTAGTTTGAGAGATCTTATATGGTATGAGTTTGATCAGTTGGAATTGGGCTTCATGACAGTTGCTGAGTATGAGGAATGCTTCCATACCTTGTCCAAATATTTCTAAGATAGCATTTCCATTGATTTTGAGAAGATTTGAAAGTTTGTGAAGGGTTTGGTTGTCTCCCTTTAGTTGGCTATATCTCAGATGGTTGTATTTGAGGGTTCTTTTCAGAGTATTGTGGATTATGTTAAGGTGATAGAGGATATTCCTTGAGCATCTCAAGAAAATGCTAGGACTAATAGGAGTAGCTCTAAATATACGCCAGGGACAGTCTTTGGATAGAAAATGCTAGGAGGGTGCACCGTCAAGACAAGTTTAGAGGTTGCTTTATATGTGATGAGTTTGGCCATCTGGCCAAAGACTGTCCCCGTCGTATATTTAGAGCTACTCCTATTTAAGTTGTGGAGGGTGGGGGTTTCACCTGAGATATGAGAGGTAGAGGTAGTGGAGGCTGTGATGGAGGTCATGGGTCTATTTAGCTGGTTGGTGGTCGTAGGCAGTGCTATGCCATATTATCCAGACCATAGGTAGAGGCTTTTGATATTGCTATTACAGGTATCGTTTCCATTTGTTTTAGGTCTCCATTTGTATTATTTAACCTATTTTGTTCATTTTTCATCTTGCCTCTTGAAAGTTAAACCCTAAATAGTTTGGGAGCTTAAAGGTGAAGTTTGTGGGAGCTTGGAAGCTAAATTAACACTCATTTCTTGGTTTTATTATGGATATAAGGTAAGAATTCATCCCTTTTCTTAGTAATCTCTTTGATAAATTCCTTAAAACCCCAAAAATCTTAAGGCATGATTTTATATCCAAATTTCACTTCTTTTCACTTGAATAATATTTTTATCTTATAATTACTATTTTTTCATCAAGTTAACCTTCAAAACAACTCTGCTTCTTGATTTTAATCCAGATTTCAAAGATTTTTACCCGGTAAAGCTCAAAAATGGTTTTTTCTTCGATTTGAACTCCATTTTTGACTCGATTTAACTTGGGTTTTCAGCTATAGGTTTCTACAAATATAGGGAATATATTTTTGAAATAAAGTTCTCATTTTTCCCTTCTTTTTCAGAAACCCATTTTGGGGGCCCGTTTTGACCCCGAACCAAAAGTAGTCAATATGGATGTCGTTGGTTTTGTCTTGACGTGTAGATTTCATATTTGATATTTTTAGTAGATTTCAGGATTGTTCATGAAATGTAAGGTCGCGGGTTCAAGTGTAGAAGATTGGTTTCGACTTTCGAGGTAGGTTATGGCTTAACTTTTTCAGACTGTACTGGGTAGTAAAGGATGGTATAAAATGCATTCTAAGGGTGGGAACTAATCATGAAAATGCCTATCTATGTGTTGTGCCTGTGTGGGGGTATATATGTGATGTAATTGTCGAAACTGAGATATTATGTGATATACGTGTGGGGTACTACGTGATATTGATAGCCTTGAATACATATGAATAATTGTATTCTGTTGTTAAAAATTCTTAGTGCGGTACCATTGGTGTATTGTGATTATATTCATACTTTATCGGCACATAAGACATGCGAAAATTCATTGATGATATGCAAATAATGAGTAGATATTAGCTCATATGGTTGTGGAAAAGTATCATTGTGATTGGTTGTGGAAATATATCATGTGGTTGTTGTGGAAATATTCATTGTGATTGGTTGTGATCATAAATCTTCATATCATACTCATTCAAGAAACATTGATACCACCCTAGCAACATCTGAGAAACACTGGCAACACCTTTTAAAAAGATATTGTAACACCTTCTAAAACCCTTTATAAGGGATGTGTCGGAAAGAAGATATGAGATATGTGGATTGTATACGGGTTGACAAACCCCCCATAGATCCTACGAGGGAAGCTTTGGATCTGTAGGTGTATACGGGGATTGTGCGACAATCCTGGAGGTTATGCGATGACCTCGTGCATCATCATCATCATCATCATATACATTGCACTTACTTTATTGTGTTTATCTTGTGTTGTATTGCCTTATTGACTTATCCTCTATGTATTTGTCTTACCTTTCTTTACCTGTATTTGATGATATTGTATCTACATGTTCTCCCTTGTTCTATTTATATGTGACATAATGTATACTAGTGTTCTATACCTTGGTGTGTTGTTTTAATATGTGTGAGATACATTAGAATTGTTAGTGCTAGCGGTGTGGGCTATAGTTGTGGGACATTTTCTGATTGCAGGTGACGTTCCCTTAGTGTATATTTTGTATGCTTTATTTACTACTTTCCTTGGTCGGCCTATGATACCTACTGAGTACAAGTGGACCATACTCATACCTACTGCGCCCTTTCGTTGCAGGTCTTAGCTCGAGGGCAATTAACTTGATTGACTTGGGCGTTTGTTGGAGATTCCAAGGTAGCAGTTCGATATTCATGCGTCCGAAGTTCACCTCTATCTTTCTATAGTTGTTATATCTTTATTAGTATTCGGAGACAGTTATTATTCCTTTGTGGTTATTTTTTTGATGCATTTGACTCTTGAATTGTATTAATAGTTCTTAACCTATTGACACCTGGTTTTGGGCATGATTGGTATTTTGGATAAGTTATTTCCATATTGTTAAGATTACTTATATGGTTTGGCTTCGTTCTAGAAGACTTACCGTGAGATACTTCTCTCTTTTCTTCTTTTTGTATCAGTTTGGGTGATAGGATTACTTGTCAAGGTATGTCGTGACAAGTGTCATCATGACCCTTATTTTTTGGTCGTGACACATGTTGTAGATTCAGTAATAAAAATTAGATACATCCAAACATAAAAAGATATTTCATTATTCTTGATCAATAAAACCAACTTCATAGAAAACAAAATTCAAAATCTGAAAATTAAACCAACACATTATATTAGAGTTCTAGTAACAAAATTATTTACAAACATAAAAGGATGATTTATTATTTATTATCAATAAAATCAAAACATAATATAAAATAAAAATTTGAAATCAAATACCACAAAGTTACCCAATAACAAAACTATCATCACAAAGTTTTATTACCCAGATAAAATATACGTATAAATCTAAAAGATGATTTCTAAAATTGGAAAAAATAAATAAATATAAGGACTCCTAAACTAAAATATTATAATAAAAAAATAATAGTCCTAACCTTAAAAAAAAACCTTTTTTTCTTGTGAAAGTCCACTATCCTTTTTTAATTGAAAAAAAAGTCACACATTGCATTTCTTTTTTTGAAAGAAAGCTTTTCTTATTCTTCTTTTAGAAGTCTAAATCTATTTTATGTAAAATAATTTCACCAATTTTTCTAAAATATTTAGAATTTTACTTTATATAGGACTTTTTTAATGTAATAATTTCTTTGAAGTTGAATTTTGTTTAACAAAATATTGCCATAAATTTAGAAATTCAACTAAAAACAAAAAATCTTCTTCATTTAATTTTGTAATATATTTATTATATCCTAGTTTATACGTGCATGCATTGCACAGATGTCTATGATCACGTTTAAATTTAAGATAACAATCATATGTAAAATAATAAATATTTACAAATATGTGTAGGACATACAACAATAAATATATAAATATAAAGTAAAAAAAGATGAATGAATGCAAGAAGATGGTTTGAATCAAAACTAAAGTAAGAAGAAAAGTAGAAGTAGAAAAAATTGACTCACAATTGATAACTTGATATGCCATAATTATAAGTAAAGTTTAGCCGTATCTTTAACATCACAATAAGCACGGTGGATAAGATCTAAGAACAATATAAATCCTAATAATAGTTAATTTTTTATTTAGACGAATATGAATCCTTGTGGGTTATTGCATATATATTCTAAATATAATTATAGTAGATGTAGTTCTAACCTAAATTGATTCTTATTTATCTATGTACGTAATTCTAATAAGTTGACTAAAGAATCCTAATTAATCTAAGTTATTGATATTACATTTTTTCATATTTGGAAAATATAAGAAGTCCTAGTATTCACTTTGGAATTAACTAAAATTGAACTTATAAATCTTTTCTTATAATTGTTTGAGTCATGTTAAAATTCAAAAATTTTAAAAACAATGTAAATTTTACATTTAGATTAATTATTGTAGGGTGTACGATGGTAGAATCCTATTCAACTCCTCTTTTAATATTTTACATTAAAAACTTAAAGTGTTTAAACTTTACCTTATATAGAAATCTGAATATATAATATATAATTCCTTCAAGTTTGGTTTCTTAATTTTAATCAAATTCTAATTAACATGGAATTTGTGATGCATTTTTATTAATTAAAAGTTAAAATTTACGTGTGTGGTTTTCACTTGTTAAAGGACAATTTTCTTAAACTTTTCTTACCATATCTTTTAAGACTCCTTTTCCATGTACACAAGAAAAAAAATAAAACTTACTAATAACAATTTACCATATATAGTTGAATTATTTAATTTTTCAATAATTAATTAATAATTAAAGAAAATAACTGAAAAGACAATTTTGTCTATTGCAGAGTTTTTTCATGAAAGACAAAAAGCTCAAATCACTTTTTTAAGGGTCTTCATACTTTATTATAGTATAGATTTTTAGATTTTGTAAATCTTTTTAAAATTAAATTTAGTTTATTTATAATTCTCAAACTAATGGAAAAAGTATTAGTTGTCATTAATTCTGATGACTTCTAATAAGGAAAAATTTACCTTAAATATATTTAATTAATTTTCAACTCTTAAATCTTAGAACAAATAGTGAAAAGACGATTTTATCTAAAACAAAGACTCTTAATGAAGTTCAAAAGTTAGTTCAAACAATATTTCTAAGACCCTTCAAACTTTTAATATATTATAGATATAAATTATAGATTATAGGTATACAATTCAACTAGACTAATCAAGGACACATTTTAGTTATTTTCGTCCAATAGGAGTCGATCTTAATGGTTTTAATCCAATAAAAATTAAACTTAGTTTTTTTTTACCACACTATGAAATATATAAGGAATAAAAATTAAATAATTAATAATCTACAAAATTGTTCTTCTTGTCAAATCTCCTTTATTGTATATATCGATATAAAATAAATAAGGAATAAATATGAAACAATTAATAATCTATAAAATTGATTTTTTTGTTGTCAAATCTCCTTTATATGAAATAAATATGAAACAATTAATAATCTACAAAATTGTTTTTCTTATCAAATCCCCTTTATTTAATATACATATATATATATATATATATATATATATGAATCAGAATTACCAGAATTACATAAAAAGATAGATATCTTAATTAAAAGTAAGGAGGTTCAAGAACCCCAAAATACTAAAATAGACGAACTTATGAACCAACTAAAAAGAACTGAACTAAACACTAGACAAGAAAAAAGAAATATAATTAGAAAACCAAAAAAATGGACTTTCTATCAAATAGACGGAGAACCATCGAAAAAAACGAAGGACAAGGAGAAGAAAGACAAAGAATAAGTTTTTCTGAGAATAGAATAAGAAATAATACTATAGTATCTAGAATATTTAGAAGACAACCAACTACAGAACAGAATCAAGAACTAAATGAAATAATAGATGTAGAAGAGGACTTATAAATTTTTCAACAACATCAGTTAAAACTATTAAATCCTAAGACATTATATAATGCTAGATATTTTTCAATAGATAATCAGTTGTATAGACATTATAGAGAAGAACAAATATCGGGTATAGGAGAAAATTTTACAATATTAGATTTAGTAGACTCTAAATCTTTAAAACATATAAAAAAAATAGAATGTTGATAATGCATATGGGATTAGTTGTTATAGGAATAAAAGAATTAACTAGAAAAAATCTAGGATCTAAAGTACTAATAATAATATACGATGACAGATGGTCAGACATTAACAAATCAATAATAGGATTAACTGAAGTAGATGTAACAAATAATAGAGGAATATTCTACATAAGTCCAGATTTCCCAATGAACTTAAAAGAATTTGGAAAAAACATTAAATTAGGAATTCAGACTAAAGGGTATAAAGAAATGAATAATGGTAACAATTTATTAATGTGTGTAGGATTTATAGGAAAATTAACATTAAGTAGTAATACTAAATTTAAATTAAAAGTAAATGACGTAGTTGAAGTAATGGGAAATAAAGGTATAAGGTTAATAAAACCAATAAAAATAGACCCAGAGGTATATGCAGGTTTAGAGTGGAATCTAAACAAATTTAATAAACCAAAAGTCCTTACACCAGAATCTCATTTAGTATACACTACAAGTAAAGGAGAAACTTCAGTTAGATTTACAGATTATAATTATACAACTAGAAGAGATTTAGACGACGCTGAAACAGAAAGTACTATAGAAACAGAACAAGAATTTATGAATATAGAAGTTCTACAAGAAGGCTACGAAGTAGATATAGTAATAGAAAAAGCTCAAATGTTAGCAGAAGAATATAAACATATAACCTTTAAATGTAAAGGATGTCAAAAAAATGAAATGGAAATAAAAGAATGTATAGAACATTTCAAAAACTACTTACAAAGAAGTGATAACCTAGGATATAGAAATAACGAAGAATTAATTTCTGAAAAGAAAGATGAAGATACAAAATCCATATTAAGTTCCATAATGAATTATAAAGAATTAGCAGAATTAGAAGCAACTAGTTCAACAAGTGCTAGCCCTTTTCAACAGACAAACCCGAATCCTCAATCAATAGATTAAATCCAGATACATAACTTAGAGGAGATAATATAAGACCAGCAGGAAAGAGAATGCCAATAGAAGAACTAATTAAACTGCAAGAAGGAGGTAGTAAAGGTAAAATACTAAATATAGCATTACATGACCCACAAATGTGGGATACAGTAATAGATTTATGGAAAGGAATAGTAGCAGCAGATTATTTAAGACATTATACAGAAATCGATACAGAAACAATGTACAAATACTTAGACTTTCAGAAATAAAACTAATTGCCCATATGACTTTCAGGTTCTGTTAAGTATGGGTCCAAAACTCTATAACTTCACAAATAAAATGCATATGTTACTAACCGGAAAAGATCCAAATAGTGGATTATTAGCATTACAAAAAGAAGCTTTAATAAAAATAGAACAACTTAGCATCTCATATTGGATATATATATAGAAATTTTTACAAGATTATTTTTATTACTGCACGGTTAGCGGAAATACTTTTAATGAAGAACTAGGTAAAAAACTATTTAATAAGCTACCAGGAGCCTTAGGAAGAGAAATAGAAGAAAGATGGTAAAAAAGAGATGGTGTAGTAGCTAACCCAAATGTAAAATAGACCATAGGACATAGAACTTAACATATAATGGATATACTAATAGAAAAATGTAGTAATATACAAATACAAAAACAACTAAAAAGAAATGAACTGAATTTCTGTAAATCTGTTATATACACAACCCAAAATTATGATAATCAGAAAAAACCTAAAAGATATAAGAAAAAATATAACCAAAAACCATTTAGTCGTAAACAATACTTCTTAAGAAAATCAAAAGCTAAAAAACCATGGCTAAATAGAGATAGACATGTTAGAAAATATAGAAATGATAGAAACTATAAAAACAAATTAGAATGTTATACTTGTGGAAGCATAGATCATTTAGCCAATGTATGTCCTAAAAGAAATAATAATAGAACTAGAAATTCTCAATTAATAGAATATTTTCAAGAAACATTATTAAATGTAGACGAATACATGTCAGATATAGAGAGTATATATTCAATAATAAGTTTTGATATAGAGGACATTTCTAAAACTAACTCTTTAGATTCAGAAGAGGATAATTTAGTAAATGAGTTAGGACAAGAAATAGATGATTTAGAATTAAATAACCTAGTAATTAATAATTTAATGAATGTCACTCAAGAATGTGTACATGAATTTAAAAAATATAAAGGTCTAGACAGTAATAGATGTCGTATATGTAGTTGTTACCCAAGTAAAGAAAACAGAACTAAGTGTAGAAAATTATTAGTGAAAATTAGAATCCAAGATATAGAGATAGACACTCTAGCACTAGTAGACCCAGGATGTACCAGCTGTATAATTAATAAAGAAATACCACCAGAATATTTACTAAAGACATTTAATAAACCCATAGCAGCTACAAAAATTGGACAGATCGTAGAACATATATAATTATTACATAGAAAAGGCACAAATAAGTTTCTTAAACACATGTAATGAATTCTACAAGCCAACTTACAATATTAACAGAATATTAGAAGGAGATTTAAACATAGATTCAGACTTTGATATAGGATTGTGTTTTTGCATACAAATAGAGGAGGATGTCTCTTAATAAGAGATGAAATAATACTATTTAAAAATCTAACCTATACTTCGGTACAAACAGTAACATTACCAACAGTATATAGAACACTAAGAACACACAAAAAGGAAATAACTTCTAAACCATGTTGTGAAGGATGCTCAAATAATGACAAATGTCAAAATCAATGCCAAAATAGTAATATATTAAAATAAAATAAAACGCTAAAGGAAAACATTGAAGAATTTAAAAAATTACACACTTATTAATGCAGAAGGATTAGAATATATAGAAGAAATAGAAAAAGATTATACATTAATAAATGTTGAAACTCAATTTTATAATTTTCAAAAAGGTTTAAATAAAATAGGCATGATAAATAGTCCTAAAGATTTAGATAAAGTAATAAATATTCTAGATAAAATAGAAATAATAGGAGAAAAACCCTTAGCACATTGGAATGCTAACGAAATAATGTGTAAATTAGAAATAATCAATCCAGAGTATACCATAAAGACAACATCTATAGAAGCTAACAATGAGGATATAGAAGAATTTGAAAAACAAATCAAAGAATTGTTAAAATTAGAAGTAATTCAAAGTTCAACATCTAGACACAAATCAACAACATTCATGGTAAGAAACCATAGTGAGAAAATAAGGGGAAAAACTCATATAGTTATAAACTATAAGAGATTAAATGACAACACCAAAACAAATGCATAGAAGTTACTAGATAAAAGTGATTTAATTAATAGAATACAAGGTAAAAATATATACACTAAATTTGATTGTAAATCAGGATATTGACAAGTAAAAATGCACCCAGACAGCATAGAATGGACAACATTCACCTGTCCAGAAGGGCATTTTGAGTGGCTTGTTATGCTATTCGGACTAAAAACAGCCCCACCCATTTTTAAAATAAAAATGGAAGATATTTTTAGAGATTATAAAATTTTATATTAGCATATATAGATGATATTTTAGTATTTAGCAAAGATATGCAACAACATTTAGGAAATTTACAAACGGTTTTTAGACTATTTGTTAAAAGCGAAAGAATAATTAGCAAAAAGAAAATGGAATTACGTTAAACACATATTAATTTCTTAGGAATTACCCTAGGGAATGGGAAGATAAAACTCCAACATCATATAACCAAAAAGTTATTAGAAATGCTAGAAAAATTAGAAAATACTGAAGACCTACAAATTTTTTTAGGATTTTAGTAAATTGCATAAGAAACTTTATTCAAGACTTAGGAAAAATAGCAGGACCTTTATATGCTAAAACATGCAGTAAAGGAAAAAAACATTTTAATCTAGAAAACATTAAATTAGTACAATAGATTAAAGAAAAGGTTACTAGAATCTGATTATTTAATCGTCCAGACTGATGGAAGTAATTTAGGATGGGGAGCAGTGTTAAAAGCTAAACCTAATAAATATAGTGATAAAAATGAAGAAAAAATTTGTGCATATCAAAGTGGTCAATATAAAGAAAAAGGAAATATGTCTAGTATAAATTTAGAAGTATTATCTATAGTATATGGTTTAAATGGTTTTAAATTATATATTTTAAATAAAGAAGAATTTTTAGTAAGGACAGATTGTGAGGTGATAGTTAAATTTAGAAAAAAATAAATGAGAAAGCTAGTAGTAGAAGAAGACGGTTAAATTTTATGGACACTATATTGGTATATAACAACATTGTTTTCGAATATATTAAAGGTAAAGAAAATGAATTAGCAGACCAGTTAAGTAGGTTACAATTAACAAAAATCGGTTAACCAAAACTAATGTTTGTTTCAGCATGCAACCAACTAGTCAACATACAACAGACAAGGGCAAGGGAGTAGCATCTTCCTCATCTCAAGACATTTATTATCAGACAATGCTAGGAAATGTTAGATTTAGACCCCAAAATTCTATAGGACTTTAAAATTCCATAGAACCAATGGAAATAATAGACTTTGGACCTTTTAATTTAATTTCTTTTCTACCCATTAATTATTCATTCCAACTTAGACCAGAACATGTTTTAGACAGATCCCAAAAATGTTTGGTAGATAATCTTTGGATAGCACACCATAAGCCAGACCAAAAACATTTTTTAGCCTCTATAACTGCTTTATGTCGATATATACCAGACAAAAGTAAGCCTAGATTCAAATATTATATAATTATACATGGTAAAACAAATGGAATTTTTTAGACTTGGTTAGAAGTAATGGACTCTATAAAAGGTTTAAGAAATCCTCTTTACAAAGGTTTTAATGATTTTTCTGAACCTTTAGACTATGCAAGAGGACACCTTGGACCAAATTTTTATTTATCACCAGCCCTCAGACAAAATCCAAAACAGACACCCCAATATAATATCCACAAAGATTCAGGGAAAATATTTTTTTGTGACAATTGCACCTCAATGAACGACACCTTCAAAAGATTAAATCTTCAGAAGGAGGCTCTTATTGTGGAAAATTCTAGACTCATGGAGCAAATACAGACTTTACAAGATAAGCTTAATAAATATCAGACAAGATAGACTCATGCAAGTACTCAGACACAAAGCTCTCTATCTCCACAAAAAAAGAATAAGAAGGGTGTGCATTCCCCTCTGAATGCTCAGAAATCCACTGTACCGGATGTTGGTACAGCCAGTCCGGTTCAAACGTTAACGGGTAAAGACAAATCAAATCTGTTTATGACTATCACTTTGCCAAAAAGTAAAGATGAAGCAGGACCTTCATCAAAACCACTTACTTAATAAATAAAGAAATAAGAGAGTTAAAAATAGCAATACAAAGATTAGAAGAAATATCACTTTCATGAGTGAAGAAGATATAAATTATAGTAAGGCACTAGAAAGATTAAAAAGCTATCATAGCAAACCAGAAGGATTATCTAAGCATATACCTTCAAGTATAACAGATAAAACTTTATTAAAACAAAGATAGATATTTTAATTAAGGGTAAAGAAGCTCAAATTCTTATTTGAGCTTATGCCAGACAAATTAGAAAATACTAAAGACCTACAAAAATTTTTAGGAGTACTAAATTCCTATTTTAATGTTTTTTCCAAATTCTTTTAAGTTCATTAGAAAATCTGGACTTATGTAGAATATTCCTCCATTATTTTTCATATCTACTTCTGTTAATCTTATTATTGATTTCTTAATGTCCGACCATCTATCATCGTATATTATTATTAGTACTGTAGATCCTAGATTTTTTCTAGTTAATCCTTTTATTCCTATAACAATTAATCCCATATGCATTAGCAACATTCTATTTTTTTTATATGTTTTAAAGATTTAGAGTCTACTATATCTAATATTGTAAAATTTTCTCCTTTAGCTGATATCTGTTCTTCTCTATAATGTCTATACAACTGATTATCTGTTGAAAAATATCTAGCATTGTATAATGTCTTAGGATTTAATAGTTTTAATTGATTTTGTTGAAAAATTTATAAGTCTTTATCTACATCTATTATTTCATTTAGTTTTTGATTCTATTTTGTAGTTGGTTGTCTTCTAAATATTCTAGATACTATAGTATTATTTCCTATTCTATTCTCAGAAAAACTTATTCTTTGTCTTTCTTCTCCTTGTCCTTCATTTTTTTCGGTGGTTCTCCGTCTATTTGATAGAAAGTCCATTTTTGCGATTTTCTAATATATTTCTTTTTTTTCTTATCTAGAGATTAGTTCAGTTCTTTTTAGTTGGTTAATAAGTTTGTCTATTTCAGTATTTTTGGGTTCTTGAACCTCCTTACTTTTAATTAAGATATCTATCTTTTTATGCAATTCTGATAATAATTCTATTATAGTATTATTTTTTTTAATAAAGTTTTATCTGTTATAGTTGAAGGTATATGCTTAGATAATCCTCCTGGTTCACTATGATAGCTTTTTGATTTTTCTAGTGCCTTACTATAATTTATATCTTCTTCACTCATGAAAGTGATATTTCTTCTAATCTTTATTGTTATTTTTAACTCTCTTATTTCTTTCTTTATTAACTCTACTTGCTCTACAATTTTTGTTACTAGTTGAGTTGTTTTAATTTCTAATTCTTTTGGTTTTTATGCTATAGTTTTTATTAATTTTTCTATTTCTATTTTTGTAGGTATCTTTTCTAGATTGAATTTTTGATTTAAATACTGAATTTTCCTATCTATTTCTAACTCTTGAGATTTTAAATTATCTAAATTTTTCGCTATTTTTTCTAGTATCTTTTTCTGTTTATTTTGAGTAACTTCTACTCAAAAATTCTAATTATATTATTATCTTTTTCCTAAATTTTTTTGCTTAAATTTATTATTAAATCTATTATGGTATTATATTGTTTATCTTCTGAATGTAAAATGTGTTCTCCTTGGCTGAAATTACACCTTATAGTCGTATTATCTTTTAACACAATGTATTTCTTTTCAGGTTGAAATCTAAGTTCTAAATATTCAAGGCATCTAAATGAAGGTATTTTGTTATGCTAGATGATAATAACTAATTAGGTGTTTGCTAACTTTGCTAAAATACCCTAATCTACTATTAGAATATGTAATCTCTAGTTCTACTTCTTTTATATTTTTTATCAACCTTGTCTGTTCTCTAATTAGTGATTCTTTTAAATTTCTTGATGTTATTTTAACAACTTTATCTATTTCAGTATCTGTAAGGACTAGATTATCAACTTTTCTTATTTCTTCTTTAATCCAAAATAATTGTTCTTTAAATTGCTTTAATAATTATTTAAGTTGATTTTTATAAATTAATTCTTCGTATAACTGACTTCTGGATTCTCTAATATGTATAACATATTTAAGTGGCATACCTTATCCTAATGGAATTTTATTTACTTGTTGTAAATAGTAATTTGTCCTATAATAAGAGTTTTTCTATTCTTATGTTATTGAAATCTAATTCTTCTTTAGAAACTTTTAGCAGAGTTTTCAAATATTTTATATCCAGTTTGTCTATGTTTTCCTGAGTTATTTGACCCTGTATTTTTTCTATATTATCTTCTAAATTTATACTCTTTCTCTTTAATTTGGAGCTATGATTACCCTCTTCTTCTATCCACTTATTTAGTCATCTAACTCTTTGGAAAATAGGTAAATCTTGCATATAATTATATTAGCCTAGTTGATATGCATTTTTGTTAATACGTTCCTTAAGATACTGTATTCCTTTACTATTCTTTTCTAAGTCTCTATAACAACCGTATAATTCCTAATTTAAGGCGCTTACTAATTCTTCACTTATTGTTCTAGATGTATTATATAGCTTATATAATCTATTTACTTCTATTAATCTTTTTATACTCTTTTCTAAATTCTATTTGGTAGCGATAATATTAGCTCTTTTGCTATATTCTCTATATAAATAGAAAAAACTACACCTTATATCTTGGAAAGCTCGATGTCTTTTCATAAACTTGTCTACTCTTAAGTTGAATAATTAATATATATTCTAGTTGTCCTATTATAGTAATTAAATAATCTAGTCTGTTATTGTCTTCTTTAGTCTGGCTTAGTCTAATATATTCTATATATAAATCTTGTAATCTTTCTTTAGTTTCTATGTGTAAGCGAGTATTCTCTAATGGTCTTCTCAAAAACTTCTCGCTCTGATACCAATAATATAGGCAGCTTAAATTAGATGAAGATATAAAATCCATACTAAGTTCCATAATGAGTTATAAAGAATTAGCAGAATTAGAAGCAACTAGCTCCATCTCTTAAAATTAACAATTGTAGATTAACCATAAAACTTCTCCATCTCTATAGTTTTATTAAAACCAAGTAAGAGTATACTAAGGATAGAGTTGGTGATTTCTTCAATGGTGTAAGTTACGGATTGTTTCAATCATGTTGAATGATTAGAATAAAATAGAAGAGATATGGAATCCTTTGTATATCTGGTAAACATAATTACACAATAATATAGAGTCTAAGTTACCTTTTACTATTATTTTTCCTTTTTATAATTCAAATGTAAAAGAAATTAAAATAATTATAACTCACCATTTAAACTCTAATAGCATACTAAAAATAAGATGATAGTGTAATTTTTGTTTGTACTGACGATGCATACTAGTTAATCTCTTCAGTTGTAATTTTTTTGGTTGTAATATTATTGTAATTTCACCAATAATTTTAATGAGATTCAATGGCAACAACTAAAAAATTCGTGGATGTCAAGATGAGAGATCTTAACAAGACATTCCAGTTCAATGGTACTCATTTCAAGAGGTAGAAGGGTAAAGTAATTTTCTGCTTGAGTCTTGTCAATGTTTCGTATGTGTTAACTGAGAAGAATCCAAACAAAGTAGATAAATCTTCCATGAATGATGGAGAACTTATTTCTCTCAAAGAAAAAAGTTGAAAAATATGATTGTGACTCCTACAAGTGTTGGTAGTAGCTTCTTAATTGTCTATCTAATATTTTTTATGATTATTATCATAGAACTTACTCTAGTGCAAAGAAAACTTGGAAAGCATTGCATAGTAAAGTATGATACTGAGGAGGCTGGAGCGAAAAAATATATGGCTAGCAGATATTTCCATATCCAAATAATGGACAACATGTCAGTGGTAGATCAGGATCAGGACATCATAATGATTGTTAGAGAGCTCAGGTCCGAGGAAGTCAAAAATGGAGATAACCTTATTATTTATGGCATAATATATTAATTTCTTTTTTCTTGGAAGGAATTTCAAAAAACCATGTGCCACAAGCTAAAGAAAACTTTTCTTGAGACTTTGTAATGAGAATCTACATGGAAAAAGAGGCAACAAGCCAAGATGCCTTTTACAAATAGAAGAGAACAACATCATACCAAAGGTAAATTTAACTACTTCAAATAATGCTACCTCTGAAACGAAAAAAATACCACTTTGAAGCCTAAGAAGAAACAATTCAAGAAAAATTGGTTGACATACCAAGGACAATAATGGTGGAAATAATCACGCAAAAAATTAACATGTTTAAGAAAAGGGATAGTGCTTTGTCTGTGGCAAGAATGAGCATATTGCTTGATTTTACAAATTTTGAAAATGTAGGCCTACACCTCAGTCAAATGTTATCGAAGAACCATTTATAGCAGTGATAACAGACATAAACATGATGGAGAATGTTGATGGTTGGCGGTCTAACTCTTGTGGAAATAGTCATGTCTGTTATGACAATGGTTGGTTTAAAAAATATACTTCTTTTGATTTTGTTAGTGATCCTCTTGCAATGCATATTTGTGTATCTAACCCGGTAGGTAATTCTTTAGTGGTGGATTGGGTACATTAATCTTATGTTGTGACTTTTTTTGGGCATGATACTTTGGTAGACTTGCTTGCATTAGATATGGTTGATTTTGATGTTATTTTGCTATGGATTGGTTGGCTTCTTATCATGCTATCTTAGATTATTTCTTAAGACTATGAATTTAGCTTTGTCGAGTGTCCCATGGATAGAAGGGTTCACTTTATTTGGGTCTCAAGAGGGTCATATCTTATGTTCAGTCTTATCAATTGGTTAAGAAGAAATGTTTAGTTTAGTTGGATCATATTTGTAATACTAGTGTTTTTTCATCTCATTCCTTGGATTCTATCTGTGTTATTCATAAGTTTATGAATGTGTTTCCTATGAATTTTCTTGGTATGCCTCCAGATTATGATATTGATTTTGCTATTGATGTTGAGCCAGGAACCGAGTCCATTTTTATTACTTCTTATAGGATGTCCCTAATAAGTTGAAGAAACTGAAGGATCAGTTGTAGGAGTTGTGGATCAGGGATTTATCTGAGTTAGTATTTCACTTTAGGGTGCGCTTGTGCTATTTGTCAAGAAAAAAGATGGGTCTATACGGATATGTATTAATTATCGACAGTTAAATAAAGTGACGGTTAAGAATAAGTATCCTCTTTCTCACATTGATGGTTTATTTGATTAGTTTCAAGGTGCTGTGGTATTTTCAAAGATTGATTTGAGGTTTGAATATCACCAATTGAGGATTAGAGCTTCTAATATTTTGAAGACAGCTTGTCAGGCTTGATATAGTCATTATGAGTTCTTGCTCATGTTCCCATATTCATGGAGTTAATGAACTAGGTGTTTTGACTGTATCTTTACTCTTTAGTTATTGTATTTATAGATGATATCTTGGTGTAATCCAAGAGTGAGGTTGAGCATGAGGAGAATTTATGTATTGTGCTTCAAAGATTAAGGGATGAGAAGTTGTATGCAAAGTTCTCTAAGTGTCTATTCTTTCTTGGGTTATGTGGTGACTAAGGATGGTATTATGGTTGATCCAGCCAAGATTGCAACAGTTCATGATTGGGATATACCTACTTCATCTACTGAGATTTAGAGTTTTGTCGGCTTGGCTGGGTATTATCGATATTTTGTTGAAGGCTTCTATTATATTTCAGCTTTTTTGACTAGGGTTGCTCTGGAGAAGATCTCCTTTGAGTGGTCTGATGCTTGTGAGGCGATCTTCCAAAAACTAGAGGATTTGTGGAATTTAGCTTCTATATTGGATTTATCTAAGGAGGGTCTGGGATTTACCGTGTTTTGTAATGCTTTAGGTGTTGAATTAGATGTTGTGTTGATGTAGGAGGGCAAGGTGGTTGCTTATGGTTCTCATCAGTTGAAGCCTCATGAGAGGAATTATTCTACTCATGATTTGGAGTTGTGCGTAGTGGTGTTTGTGTTAAAGTTATGAAGGCAGTACTGGTATGGAGTTTGTTGTAAGATCTTCTCAGATCCTCATTGCCTTTAGTATTTCTTCACTCAGCAAGATCTTAATATGAGGCAGTGTCGTTGTCAGTGTTATTATCTTGAGTTCATTAAGGATTATTACTTGACAATTCTCTACCATCCGGGCAAGGCTAATGTAGTTGCAGATTCCTTGAGCCAAAAGTCGACTAGCATAGACAGCTTGGCGCATCTTTTGACCCAGGAGAGCCCTTTATCCTTAGAGGTTAAGTCTTTGGCTAAACAGATGGTTAGGCTTAATATTTTGACACCTGGGCATATTTTGGTTTTTGTGGAAGCTAGATGTTCTTTGATGGAGTAGATTTGAGCTCACCAATTTGATGATGTTGATTGAGGTTGATTCTAGATAAGGTGTTGAGTGGAGAGGCTAAGGAAGCCTCACTTAATTCAGATGGATTTTGAGGATTGGGGGCCGAGTTTTTGTTCCGAGAGTGGGTGATTGGATTAGGTTGATCTTGGAGGAGGCCCATTATTCTAGATATTCCATCCATCCAGGTATGACTGAGATGTATCATGACTTGAGACAATACTATGGATGGGGTGGCATTAGGCGACTTATATTAGATTTTGTGGCTTGTTACTTATGTTGTCAGTAGGTGAAGGCCGAGCATATGAGACCTGGTGGTTTGTTTCAGAGGTTACTTATTCCTGTGTGAAAGTGGGAACATATCACTATGGATTTCTTGAATGGGTTTCTTTGTATTTCTCATGGTTTTGACACTGTGTGGGTTATCTTGATTGGCCAAGTAATCTTAATTTATTCTAGTTCAAGTCTTATTTAGTGCCGAGAGGTTGGCCCATTCCTATATCCATGAGATTGCAAGACTTCATGGTGTGCTAGTGTCAATTATTTCAGATTGCGGTTCTGTGTTCACATCTCACTTTTAGAAGACTTTTTTAGGATGAGTTATGTACTTGGGTTGATCTTAGCATGATGTTTTACCCCAGACTGATAGTCAGTCAGAGTGGACTATTTAATTTTTGAAGGATATGCTCCACGCGTGTGTGATAAATTTTGGTAGCCAGTAGGAGCATCATTTGGCTTTGGTAGAGTTTGCATATAATAATAGCTACCATTCTAGATTGATATAACTACTTTGAGGCATTATATGGTAGGCATTGTCGCTCGCCATTGGTTTGGTTTGATGTTTCTAAGGCTAGGTCTCGAGGTATGGACTTGCTTCGTAAGTTTTTGGACAGAGTCCAGATCATTCAAGATAGACTTAGACTAGCTCAGAATAAGAAAAAATGTCATTCTGACCGTAGAATTTATGTTTTGAGATTAAGTGTTCGTGATCATGTTTTCCTTCGAGTTTCACCCATGAAGGGTGTGATGATGTTTTGGAAGAGAGAAAAACTTACCCGCAGGTATTTTGGTCCATTTGATATTTTTCGGGCTGTTGGTGATATGGCTTATGATTTGGCTTTCTCCCCCAATCTATCTATTGTTCATCCAGTTTTTCATGTTTTTATGCTTTGCTGTTACATTCTGGATGATTCTCATGTTATTCGTTGGGAGTTAGTTCAATTAGATGACCACTTATCTTTTATTGAGGAGTGGGTCTCCATATTAGCTAGGGTTGTTAGGCGGTTGTGGTCTAGAGTCATCCATATGATTAAGGTTCAATGGCGACATCGACCTATAGATAAGTCTGCTTAGGAGGTCGAGTATGATATATTTAGTTCTTATCCCTATCTTTTCGTTAATTCAGGTATTTATTTTGCATTTAGTTCAAGGACGAACTAGCTTTTTAGTGGTTGATAATGTAACAACCAGCTTTTTGACGGAATATGTGAAATGTGTGTTTCTGTGTGATTTGACTAATTTACCATTCTGCATAGATGCATTATGATATATCTAGGGCATGAGTATGATTGGCACTGTTCTCGATGCATTTTGATACCATTTATGCGATATTATGTTTTTTCAAGGCTTCAAGAGCCTTATTTTGGACTTATGTGAATACCTTTTGATCCGTACGATGGGTGATAAAATGGACTACGCCAACAACTTTGAAATATTGATTTTAGACTAGGTGGACATTTGGTTTGGGTTTGAATGCACCTGACCTCATTTCGACCTGTTGGTAGGAAAGTTGATAAATTGGAAATATGAGTGTAGGACCCACATTTGGTCGAAATGACTTCGAATGGAAAATCTGAATGTCTAGAGAGGTTCAATGTTTAGTTCAATTAGATAAATGGCAATTCTCTTCAATAAGAAGAACACATATAAACTTATGAAGTGTAAGGATTTGTAGGCCTAGTTCATCATTAAAAATGATTGTAGTAATGATAATTTACGAAGGATCCCCAAGGTTGACTATTACATGTGTAAATTGTATTGAAGGATACATTGTAAGGGCTTGCATGTGAATTGCCTCTTAACCTACGAGTTTATGAGAACACTTTTATGTCATTGGTAAATTAAAGGACTTTTTAAATGGCGATCAAAAGTTGAGAGATCAAAGTTATAATATGTATTTGATTAAGAATTTTGAGTGCTATACATTGTGAAGTTGGGTAAGAGGTGTAACCTTGACCCCAAGTAGTGAGGAGGAGGACATGAGTTAATTTGGAAGGTAGGAAAGAAGGTTGTGGTGATATATTATTTATTTATTATACTATAAATCATCCTCCGGGCCGAGTGGAATCATCAAAATATGGAGTTGACCTCACCAACTCTAAATGTTGAGTTTGGTCAAACTTCCTAAATTTTTAATTTTCAAAACAAAAAAAAAAAAACTTATCCAAAATACATTTGATCACCTTGGATATCATGTCACCTATTTCCACAAGACATAAGTAGCTAATCTTGTCTTAGCTATGGGGAGGGAAAGTAATGAAAAAGAAGAAAAAAATTACAAAATGACCTTAAGAGAAGTTACAAATATTTATCATGGTCAATTCTAATCGTTAAGTACTATAGAATTCAATTAATGGGTCCAAACCATTCTTGAGTGCCTCGAGACGTTGCAAACAACCCAACCAAATAATAAATTACTCCCCAGACCCAGTGCAATTGCCAAAACTCAAAATCTACCTCCTCAATCTTAATTGTTGAATTTGGTCAAACTTTTGAGTTTCAAACATCTAAAACTCATCAATAATGTATAAGATAAATTAGGAATCATATCACCCATCTCTACAAGTGACAAGCAACTCACCAAAATTATGGGTAGGGTTAAACATGAGAAGAAAAAAGTAAAAACTTACAAAATAACCTTGAGAGTCCTTAGAAGGTGCTAATCGAGAAGAGTTTATTTTATTAAGATACCCATATAAGGAAAAAGGAAAATACACCATAAGACCTTATACATCATTATTAAGACCATGGAGAAATATAGGACTAAAGAAATGACAACAACTTATTAAACGACTAAAAATAAAAGGACAATATCTGACCAATAGAAAGACTCATATATTAAAAGATACAAACTTCACTGACAATCCAAAAGTAAATAAAGTAAGATTGATAAACTCTTCTCTGGTGACAACCAAATCTATAACCTCCATTTAATTGTAAATTAATTATCTGGAGAGGCCTTCTCATCATTAAGATCAACAACAACATTCAAGTTATTCATCATACTGCTTTCCCCAGATGAAGAGCAATGAAGAGCAACAACGCTGGTTCTTGTGGTTTGACCCTTGCAACGACTTAGGAAATTATCTATTAATTCATCGATATTGTTAGAGGAATCATAAGCACAAACTTCATATGGGGAAAAAGTAACAAAAGCAACACGTGCTCCCGTTGTAATTGAAAGCTTATCTTCTTTCTTGATAAGACATTTTATTATCTTTTTGAAAGTTGCAAAGCGTTCTGCTTCAGAATCTAACACCTTTATTTTAGTATTTTTTGGCACACTCACTTATTTTTCTCCATTACAAAATCGTTTAAGGGAAAAAAAGAAAACGTTCTGAACATTGAAACAAAAATATTTAATTTATAGTCACAATATTCTTTCTACTTCATGGTAAAATATAGTCTATTAATTAGTAAATTGCATATTATGTAATTTCTTAGGAGATTTAAATCAAATCACACTATGACTCAAATTTTTAAAGAAACTTGAGTTATATTTGTTCCATTCGGGTCACATCTTCTAATTTTCCTTTAATAAATTACTTTATTTTATAAATAAACTATTTTATTTAGATTTTCAAAACTTTCTTATATTTACAACATAAGCACATTTATTTTTTTTATTTTTGCAATTTTTTGAAAGATTGAGAGTTTGGTTATTAAATTTTTGAAGGTCAAATTTTCGTTCCCTCGATTATAAATAAGCAGTTGTTTAAGAATGGGCACACATCTTAACAAAATTCTTATTCTATAAAAGAAAAAGTATAGTAATTAGTATGTTTACTAACTCACTATTAATAAATATGTTGAAAAGTATGTAACAATTTAGTAGTTTTAAAACTCTCCGTATTTAAAGAAGGAACATATTTAATATCTTGATTCTCTAAAACACTACTTGCTTAGTAATAAAATTTCAAAATTTAAAAATCACTTATTTAAGAAAGAAAAAAATATATATATTTTTCTTTTCTAAAGAACGAAATATAGATAATTAAAGATAAATTAAAATATCGTCCAACAAAAACAATTTATTGAACTATTCATTTTTCAAACTCCGGCCACCACTCTGTTTCTTATGAGAATCACAAAAGACAAAATGTGCAGCCTTTTTTTTGTCAAATTTCCATTTACTCCCTATCTTCAAAAATATTTATTCACTATATTAAAATAGATGTCCAATAATAATTGTTCAGAAAAATCAATGGATAATTTACTCTATTCTACTCATTTCGTCGTTGCTATTAAATATTATTTATCATTCAATGCATTTTTCAATATATTAAATTTATTATATTCAAAGAATGATAAAGTAAAATTATTTCTATTATTTATTGTTTCTTAACATGTGCAACAATTTATATACGAAAATCTAAGGTATTAGTAATCCAAGAGGTTTTAATGCATGCATTAATATGATTTAACGACTTAATTATCTCTTGAGACTTTGATAACAAGAATCCACATGGAAGAAGAGGAAAGGGGTCAAGATGCACTTTTGCAAATAAAAGAGAACAACATCATACAGAAGGTAAATTTAACTTCTTCAAATGTCACGACCTGAGCCGAGGCCCTAGCCGCGATGAGCATCCCTCTTCTCTATCTAGCAATCATGCACTACGTCCTTCAAATGTAAAGAATGCATAAAAGTTTATCATACGGAAACATGGTTGATATTCTAAATCAAATGAACAATTCAAAATGAAATCCATAAACTTCTAACAACATCTAACATCAATTTGCGAAATATCTAATACATCAAAGCCAATATCTTGTCTAAAACTGGGACAAGGCCCCCAGTCGAACCATAAAACAAAATGAAATAACAAAGTCTTATCAACCCGGCCTTTCGGAATAGAGAAGGCTCACTGACTGCAAGTCTCAGACACTCCAATCTACTGCTTAGTTGGACCCCATTACTGTGACTTAGACCTTAAAATATAGGGGTCAATACAGATGTACTGGTACGCAGAACAATCTAAAAACAAAATACATTAATATGAAACATAGGTGAGAGCACTTTAAACGATATATATTACCTTAAAACAGTTGAAAACATAAGGGCATAATTTGAATCTTTCAAAACACATTCTGCAAATCACAACTCCACTCTTTCTTTTTTATTTCTAAGCTAGTTGGTACACCCTACAACTCTGCTATTCCACGGGCTATATGGAATCTGCTCTTGACTCAGCGGCCAAACCCTCACCCTAACTTTTCCCTCAAGGTTGGAGTATCTTCTTATCTACTATGCTACAGGGCCATCGCCAGCATAAAAATCTCCCTTTCAGGTAATATAAACCCGTGTCAGCAAATACTAGTTTCGAGCAATGAGTTATCTGACTCATGCCTTCTTCGAGTAACCATCACTCTCTTAAGCCCAGTTTTAAATTAATTATAACATATCTTATTTGAAAAGTTGTTTCTTTCTTAATATCTTCGGGCACATCAAAATAGGGTGTCGTCATAACCTGACATACAAGACATGTCACAACATCTCTATTACCCTTATCATATTTCCAAAAGATGGTTACTGACCACCCAAAATCTCTACTATTTGAACAAAAGTTCATATTTTAAAACAGTTGAAAAACCAAACCATTCTCAATACTTATTCTACGGTGGTCACCCTTTTTAATCACTTTTAAGACATTGTAAATAGGAATCATGATCATCACAAAATATGTAAATCACTCTTCCATTATCTCATGAAAATAGTTCAATATATACATAACAGGCTCAAACATTTAACAATTATGTAACCCATTCTCAACATGTAAAATCAATACATTTTCATAGCAAAAGAGGTAATTACATATCCCATTCTCTCAGTCAAGTTCACAATCAAATACTCATCATGTTCATACAAAAATCAATTCAAGTTTAGGGCTTCAAACCGTAATTTTTTCAACACTTCATCATGATGTAATAATTTCAACACAAGTTTATCAATAATCTTGAAACAATTTCATATATACATATATATATATCATTTAAAACAAATTTGAAAAACGAAAATCAATGCCCATGGAGTTAGGATAGTCCAACGTACCTTATATTTGTTAGTTCAAAGAATAAAAACCTGAATCTTGATATGTTTCCTTGAAATCTTGACCTAAGAGCTTGATTCTTGATCCTTGGGGTTCTAGGGTTTTCTTGAAGTGTAAAAAGAGAATAATGATGTAAAAATGCTCTTTGGAACTTCAAATAATGTGTTTTGGACGGTTATGAGGGTGATATAAATGACCTAATTACCCCTAGTTGCGCGGATTTAGAGGCTGAGAAATAAGGGCTAAAAAGGAATGTGTCACATATTTTGGAATGCCAAAATGGAGCGTGCATCACATGCTCTATCGCACACCCCCGCAGGGGTGAAATAAAGCGTGTGTCCCATGCTTATCTGAAATACCCCGTATTTTCGAGCTAGAGTTAGACCGTCACTCCTACTTATATAGACCTGAACTGAATTATTCTTGTAATGCCCCGCATTTCGGGCTACAATATAGACCATAATTTTAATACGTTCATAATCCTGAAGCCATAAATCCTATTCCAATATGGTATGTTAATTATTTGAATAGTATGTGAATCCATTCAAGCTTGAATTTATACCATAGAGGTCCTTCAACTCAAGGACGAGTTGAAATTATTTGATCGATCAAGTTTTAGTAGATGTTGTAATTTGTGTTAGCTTCCATCTACCATAACTCTTTGTATATGTCTAATTAAGGAGCTTACTATGTGTCAAATGATAGGTCTTTGAGTTAGCTTTCCAACGATACCAATTTTGTTAAAATTCGGTACCCGAGCAAGAAGTTATGGCCTTTTAAAGTAGTAGCGACTCCTATGTAAACATAGGCGATAACATTGGCGGTGCCTATGTAAACATAGGCAATAGCATTGGCGGTTCCTATGTAAACATAGGCGATTGCATAGGCGGCGCCTATGTAAACATAGGGGATAGCATAGGCAGCGCCTATGTAAAGGGTTAAAGTGACTTAAACACTCCGTTTTTGGGGCAAAATGGTCCTTTTCCACCCTTATTTAGCCATAAAAACGAAATTCAGTTCCCAAAGACTCCAAAATACACCTTCATTCATCAAAATTATTGAAGAACTCTCTCTAGGGTTTCAAAATAAAAACTCAAGTAGTTCAATATTCAACCATGAATTTTCAAAACAAATTGAAGATTTGGAATCTCCGTAACGTAGGCTTCAAGATGCACCTATCATATTCGCATATAGAGGTACGTGGGGTTATCTCAAAAATCTCATGGGCTTTAGATTCATGTTTTCAAAATATGGGTTTTGAAATTACGAATATGATTATGTTTTAAACATTTTATGATATTGATTTGGTATTTAGGCCTAATTCCAATGTGATTTGATATATTATATATGGATATGCATGTGTTTCATAGTGATGATAAATTGAGAGCTTGATTTACACGGAACCCCTCTCTTGATATGTTATTGTTTTAAGTTTTCACATGATATGAATCGTTTGAAATCATCTTGAAATGCATTGCATGAAATGTCTTAAAATGTCATAATTTGGATATGGTTTTTGACTTTCAAAGAGAGGGTTGTTTTGTTCATATTGAAATATGTTGCATATGATGATTGAATGAAGAGAATGATATCATACTAATTACTTGAAAGTCGGGTGTGACAATACCCTACAGAGTATGACATGTGATTGATTTGAACAAAGTTTGAATGCATTGATTTTTATGAGAAAGGTGGATGCCCGAACAATGCGTTTGAGTGAAATGGCTCATCGTTGGAAACCGTAGTTGCCAATGCGGGTCATATGATATTGTATCCTACATGGGAGGATAATAAAATAATTGGGGCATCTCACATGGGGGGATTCCCTGCGGTGTACTCACATGGGGGTATATCGGCTCCAAATCCTGGCGGCTACTTGGATTGGAGGCTTGTCCACCGAGCACCAGAGGCGGATTACACATAGCTGTGGAATTACAATTGTAGGGTATTCCACCTAGCTCAATCGCATTACATTGGTATTGAAAACTATTGCACTATGCCCATATGTTTTTAAATGATTTGATATGAAACTGCTTTATAATGGCTCTCAACTATATTTTGTAAAAGTATTATGTTTATTTTTGATATGTCTACGTACCAGTACTTTTGTATTGACCCCCTTCCTTCCCAGGTTTGGAGGCACAGTCTAGGGGTCCAAAATATCAGTAGATTTCCTCAGACAGATTTGCAGAGTGACTTGGTGAGCCTTTTATATTTCGGAAGGCCTGATATCTGCCAGTTTCATTTATCGTTTATTAGTTTTGGGTCTACTGGGGGCCTTGTCCCAATTTTTAGATAGATATTTATTTCAGCCATGTAGTAGAGATTTTGCAGACGTTATAGAGATATTGATTGAGTTTGTGGGACATTATTCCCCATTGTTATTTTCATATTATTCTTGACCATGTTTCTTTTATATAGTTTATCTTCCGCATTTTTTTTCATATAAGTCATGTGCATAATTACCAGATAGATAAGGGGTGTTTCGGGCCTTAATGGTTCAAAATACTCGTCATGGCCAGGGTCCCAGTTTGGGTCATGACAAACTTGGTATCAGAGCATGGTTCATGGTCCCAGGGTGTTTGAGAAATCGCATCAGGTAGAGTCTTTTTTATGGGTGTGTAGCATGCCATACTTATAAGCAGGAGGCTACTAGGCATTTAGGAATGTCTCTCTTTCTTCATGTTCTAGCCTATGAAATAAAGTTGGAATGTTCCCCTTTCATGATCTAATTCGTGCTATGGTGTCGCCCATATGAAAGTAAAATCATCCCAAATTCTTTCCTTACTCGGATGTTCTCAGACTGTCCCATTATTGAGCTGATTCAAGTGTAAAAAGTTTTGAATCTACATGATATAGTACTTTTTGATTGAGTCCTATAAGATTTTAAAAATTGTTCAAAGACTCGAGAGGAGCCTGTCAGTGCTTCAATATTTGTTGATTAACATGTAAACATTGATTCTAATGGAATCGTGCTTTCTAGCTTAAGGTATTAAGTCCATCTAGTCCCTCTCAAAATCTTGTTACAGATGTGAACAATGTATAGCAGAATGTTGGAACTGTATTTCCACCCGAATAGTAGCATAAGTTAAAGTGTTGTTGTCATGACCCATCGGTAATAAAACTAGACCAAGAAGTTAGTGATGTGAAGTCACAAAGTTAGAAGTTAGAGTGGTGGTGATTTTTCTGTAAGTGAATATTTTAGTTGAATAACCAAGGTTTGAGGATGATTTACCCACTTTATAGTGATAAACTAATGTGGTAGCTAGTAGCACGTGTAGATGGTATGGTAGTCCATGGGGGAAGTATTTAAATCAGATTTTTATTTATACAGAGTAATATGTATAATCTTAGACCATTAAATATTATGGGTCAATTTTCTATCCCTTGTAATATGTAATCTTGTTATCATGGTGCGTTTGAAAAAAAATAATTAAAGTCTTGTAAAGCCGTGTGGGGCTCTTTTGATTCACTAGCATAGTTTCCTTGTCATCCATCTGATTTTCTTGTTCAAAATATAAAACCAAAGTCTAGTGAAGCCATGTGAGGCCTGTATCAATTCACTAGTAACTTATTGTCCAACTTGTTGTTCTTTTGTTGGTTTAATATATGTATGGCTAAATCTGTTTGAATGAGATTGGGTTGGTAAAGAGGTAATTCTTCCTTGTGAGTTAGTTTAGTATAACGTAAAGAAGGAGTTGTTAGTTAGGGTGATTTGTTGGTTGCTTGAAGGTGAAAATGGCTATATTAGCGAGTAAGTTATGATTATAGACACATGGTTGTTTGAGGAATTTGAAGGTAGTCTAAATGTATGATTGAGTGAGTAAGTATGAGGTGAGAAATCCGTATAAGTAGAAAAGATTGTATGGGGTTATAATATAAGATTAAGGTTGATCACGTCTATTAAGCGACCTCACCCTTTGACCTTCTTTTATTGGCAGTTGTAAACTAGTACTACTTATGAGAAGGTATGTAGAAAATTTTGAGGTATTTGGATAGAATGTTCCAATTTGATGGATTAGTATATTATGTTGCACTAGTCATTGGTGGTAGACGATTGACGCTAAATTATAGGCTTGAATTCAAGTGTAAAATGTGGTGGTAAAAATAGTGGCATGAGATTAATGATGTATGTTTTGAATTTAGTAGGCTTGATGTGTTGAAATAGTACGTGCTAATGAGTTATGATAAGGAAGACCGTAAGGTCAAGATTGATTATTGTGGTTATGATGTTCTAGTGTACTACTATTTCTTGATGTTTATTTCATGGTTTCCAAGTGAGAATCATGCTTAAGGTTGGGTTGAAAAATCATGTTAGCACTAGGCCTTAAGTTTTGAACAGTTAAAGTCTATGAAGGTGGATGTGATGATTTCTTGGTTAATGATGCTAGTTATATGGTAATGAAAGTGATTTAATAGGCTTGAACGGTGTATGAAATGGCTTAATTTTAAGTTGATTCGTAATGAAGTATATTGTTGTAGGTATGGTGTGTAAGTATGCCCAAGGTGATATGGAGTTGTGGCATTTCTCTAAGACTATTACATATTGTGTGTGACTAGTGGTACCATTGAGTTGCTAGTTGGAAAAAGACTAGTTAGATGGTATATGGTGTTCTATATAGCCAAGTTAAGGAGCCTTGATTAATAGTGTTGAGCCTTTTGATGTGATCTCGATTCTCATGGTAGAGAGATATAAGTTTGGAGTAGCAATATTGGTATGCTAGGACGGAAGAGGTATGGTTCATCAAAGGCTTTGTGATATCCATGTTAAGTGTTAGAATCTAAGTTTGAGTCTTGAAAGTTGAACCGACAGAAATAAGTGTGCAAGCATTATACTATGACTATTGGGGCTATCGAAATATAGAGTGTATCTTAGAAGGTAGTATTATTAGTGGGCTTTCCACTTTCATGTGTGGGATTTCGGGTTAAGTTCTATTAATTTTGTGTATTGTCATATTTCAGACTCCAGAGTGCAGTGAGTACGGTTAAGTTTAAAGTCTAGTAAGGGATCTCCCAAACTTAAGATGATGGCTTAAAGCCAAGGGGGAGATGATAGAACAAATAACCAAGTAAGGCTCTCAGATTTTAGTAGTGATGCAGTATGATATAGAACATCAAAAAGTGAGGGTGAATCCCAACCCATTCCTACCTCAGTATTTTTTTTCCAGTTATCTGGGTGCTTACTCATGCCTTACGATTCAGTTCCGTGAGCATAGTTCGTGATCTTTATATATGATAGATAATCACGTACTCTTCCAGTTCTAAGATAATGAGTTCTAGTTCATTCAAGCAGTCGGAATCACATTCCTTATGTTATGAACTTTAGTTGAGGTTATGCAACTCATGACGCATATACTCACTCTTCATAGTATGTTCGGTCCTGTATAAAAGTCTTTTCATGCTTCAAGGTCATATGTTTTAAACTTTTAGTGACCCTCCCTATGTAATGGTAGTGGTGATGATGTAAATTTTCTTGTTGATGGAAGATCATAGTATGCTTGTTTAGATAAGGCCATAAGTATGAAGTAATATTTGGGGTCAAGTCTTTGATACATATGATGGTTAGTGGAAAAGTTTGTGTGTGCATGTTTTAGGGTAGCACGTGGGAGTTATATTGATAATAGTTTAGAGACTATGTGAAGTATGTATTTATGGGTGGGTTCCTTGAAGTTAACATGTGGTTATAAAATAGGCTTGAATGACGTTTTGGGATTGTAGTGGAATGTCGCAATATGCATTAGCGACTTCATATTAAGAGTTCAGAGTAGTCATTGAAGTGGTAAGGCATGTTATGCTTAGGATGTGATCTTTAAAAGAGGTATAGAAATTGACATCATATGGTTTAGAATAATAGCATGGTGTAGCATGTTGTATTTTTGTGACTTAGAGTTAGGCTTGATCGCGGTGTAAGGATTAAGCTATTTTAGACATTAGTAGGAAAAAAATATTGTCAATGCTCATATGAGAATTTTAAGCTGAAGTGAATGGATATGATATTTATAAGGAATAGTATAGTTAAGGGATATTCGAGGAGTGTGCTAAGCTTGAAAGTAAGAAGTTGTATTGCCAAAGGTCTGGTAATTCTATCTTGATTTATGAGTTATATGTCTATATTCCAGACTGCAGAGTAGAGTAAATGTTGTGATTTCCTCAGTTAGATGTCTCGTGTAATCTATACCCAAGATTCATGGCTCCCTATTACTTCTAGAACTTCTTTAGAGAGAGTATTGAAGAGATACTCCAGATTGAGTATAAGTTTCCAGTATAGTTCAGTCTATATGGCCAGCAAATCAGTTTAGTAGTTAGATTTGCATGACTTGTTTTCTCGTCTCTTTATTTAATCATGCTACCCAAAAATCTCAGATATGTTACTATTCCAAGATAGAGTATACTAGTAATGGCAAGTATAGATCATTTAATGTGTCATGCATTAAATTCAGATTCCAGACGTTCAGTTATGATTCAATTCATAGGTGCCCTGTGCCTCGCCTCAATTTTTCGAGTATCTTAGTGAATTGAGCATTCATAGAGGGACATACGGTCCCAAAGGGGAGATATTCCATTCAGCTATATGCATAAATTCTTATTACAAGCTTCGCACCAGTAATCATTGCGTATTCAGTCATACGTCAGTTCAGTCAGATATGCATGCATTAGAAATGCATTTTCAATAGAAAAGTTCAGCTTATCAGTGTATTCAGTTCTGCGTTCATGAGAACAACTCAATAACAAATCCATGCATCAGATATGCATGATTCATTATGAGAATTCAGCCTATGATTCGCTTCAGTTGTGTATTCCATGGATCAGATATGCACGTTCGGTATAAGAATTTAGAACATCAGTAGTTCCAGTCTTATAGTCATGTTTCAGATCAGTGTATTCTTTCTTAGAGAAGCATATCATGTCCGCGTTATTCCATACCTCTAAGCTTCAATATGTTCCTACCCATCATTCGAGGACGAATGATCCCAAGGGGGAGATAATGTAACACCCCATATTTTTGGGCTAGAGTTTAGACCGTCGTTCCTACGTATATAGACCCGAACTGAATTATTCTTGTAACGCCCCGCATTTCGGGCTGCAATATAGACCATGATTTTGATGCGTTGATAATCCTGAATCCATAAATCCTATGCCAATATGGCATGTTAATTATTTGCGTAGTATGTGAATCAATTCAAGCTTGAATTTAGACCATAAAGGTCCTTCAACTCAAGGACGAGTTGAAATTATTTCGATCATATTAAGTTTTAGTGGATGTTTTAATTTGTGTCAGCTTCCATCGACTATAACTCTCTGTATATGTCGAATTATAGAGACTACTATGTGTCAAATGATAGGTCTTCGAGTTAGCTTAACAACGATACCAATTTTGCTAAAATCCGGCACCCGAGCAAGAAGTTATGGCCTTTCAAAGTAGTAGGCGGCGCGTATGTAAACATAGGCGATAGCATAGGCGGCACCTATGTAAACATAGGCGATAGCATAGGCGGCTCCTATGTAAACACAGGCGATAGCATAGGCAGAGCCTATGTAAAGGTTTCAAGTGACTTAAACACTCCATTTTTGGGGCAAAATGGTCCTTTTCCATCCTTATTTAGCCATAAAAACGAAATTCAGTTCCCAAAGACCCCAAAATACACCTTCATTCATCAAAATTGTTCAAGAACTCTCTCTAGGGTTTCAAAATAAAAATCCAAGTAGTTCAAGATTCAACCATGGATTTTCAAAACAAATTGAAGATTTGGAATCTCCGCAATGTAGAATTCAAGAAGCACCTATCATATTCGCATATAGAGGTACGTGGGGTTATCTCAAAAGTCTCATGTGCTTTAAAAATTCATGTTTTCAAAATGGGGATTTTGAAATTACGAATATGATTATGTTTTAAACGTTTTATGATATTGATTTGTTCTTTAGTCCTAATTCCAATTTGATTTGATATATTATATATGGATATGCATGTGTTTCATAATGATGATAAATTGAGAGCATGATTTACACAGAACCCCTCTCTTGATATGATATTGTTTTAAGTTTTCACATGATATGAATCGTTTAAAATCATCTTGAAATGCATGTCATGAAATATCTTTAAAATGTCATGATTTGGATATGGTTTTTGACTTTCAAAGAGAGGGTTGTTTTGTTCTTATTGAAATATGTTGCATATGATGATTGAATGAAGAGAATGATATGATACTGATTACTTGCAAGTCGGGTATGACGATACCCTACCGAGTATGACATGTGATTGATTTGAACAAAGTTTGAATGCATTGATTTTCATGGGAAAGGTGGATGCCCGAACAATGCGTTTGAGTGAAAAGGCTCATAATTGGAAACCGTAGTTGCCAATGAGGGTCATATGATATTGTATCCTACATAGGAGGATAATAAAATAATTGGGACATCTCACATGGGGGGATTCCCTGCGGTGTACTCACATGGGGGTTATACTGGCTCCAAATCCTGGCGGCTACTTAGATTGGAGGCTTAGCTGCCAAGAACCAGAGATGGATTTCACATAGTCGTGGAATTGCAATTGAAGGGTATTCCACCTAGCTCAATCGCATTACATTGGTATTGAAAACTATTCCATTATGCACATGTGTTTTCAAATGATTTGACATGAAACTGCTTTATAATGGCTCTCAACTATATTTTGTAAAAATATTATGTTTTGTTTTGATATCTCTGCATACCAGTACTTTTGTATTGACCCCCTTCCCTCCAAGGTTCGGAAGAACAGTCTAGGGGTCCCGAAAATCAGTAGATTTCCTCAAACAGATCCGCAGAGTCACTTGGTGAGCCTTCTATATTTCGGAAGGCTTGATACTTGGCAGTTTCATTTATCATTTATTAGTTTTGGGTCTACTGGGGGCCTTGTCCTAGTTTTTAGATAGATATTTGTTTCAGTCATGTAGTAGAGATTTCGCAGACGTTATAGAGATGTTGATTGAGATTGTGGGACACTATTCCCCATTATTGTTTTCATATGATTCTTGACCATGTTTCCGTTATATAGTGTATCTTCCACATTTTTTTCATATAAGTCATGTGCATGATTTCCAGATAGATAAGGGGTGTTTTGAGCCTTGATGGTTTAAAATACTCATCACGGCCAGGGCCCCGATTTGGGATGTGACATTATCGCACGCAGCTACTAGTTCTGATGAAAATAATCATAACTTTTTGCTAGGGTATCAGATTAAGGCAAAATTGGTATCGTGGAAAGCTAACTCAATTATGTACAATGTTGTGGGTAGTTAGCTGCAAAATTGTACGTGTATCAAAATTGATACACGTTCAAATAAGACCCTTATAACATCAAAAATAAAGATTTAGCTAAATAAAAGTTTCTTAACTCAACTTCTCTCTAAGTGATTCCTATGAAGATTTTTCCACCACGAAAGCACTTCAAACATGAGGATATAAATCATGACACTTATTCTTACTTAGAAATAATTTCTATTAGAGCTTATACATGTTGTAACAACAGTTTAATTTTTAGCTCAAAAATGCAGGGTGTTATATTATCCACCCCTTGGGATTATAGATCCCCGAATGATGGCTCGGAACGCAGAAAAGTATGATTCCAAGCGTACTAAGGAAATATAGAGAGAGTGGTATATGATTTATTCATTTTACGTCATCATCGACGAACTCAAAGAGGTTTGGGTATCTAGCTAGAATGTCATCTTCTGACTCCCAAGTATCTTCCTTCTCTTTTTGATTCTTTCACAACACCTTCACCGAAGCTATCTCCTTTTTTCTCAGCTTCCGAACTTGGCGATCCAAAATGGAAATGGGTTCTTCTTCATATGAAAATGATACTTTCACATAGATCTCTTCTACAGGAAACACTAGGGAGTGATCTCTAATGCACTTCTTTAACATGGACACATGGAATACTGGATGAACAGAAGCCAAATTTATGGGTAATTCTAACTCGTATGCAACCTCGCCTATCCTCCTCACAATTTGAAATAGTCCTATATAGCGAGGACTAAGCTTTCCTTTCTTTCGGAAATGCATGACTCCCTTCATAGGGGATACCTTTAAGAATCTTCAATCATCTACCTCGAATTCTAAATCTCTCCATCTAACATTGACATAGTATTTTTGGCGACTCTAAGCAGTCTTAAGTCACTAACTAATGAATTTTACCTCCTCCATTTCCTGATAAACAAGGTCGAGCCCATACAACCGAGTTTTACCCACTTTATACCATCCAATTAGAGACCTACATCTCATCCCATAAAGTGCTTCAAAAGGAGCCATCTGAATACTGGAATAGTAGCTATTGTTGAAGGCGAATTCTATCAATGAAAAATAATCCACCCAAATACCCTTAAAGTCAATCATGCAGGCCCTCAACATATCCTTAAGGGTTTGAATGGTGCATTCAGCATGACCATCATTCTGAGGGTGAAAGGAAGTACTCAGGTTTACTTGGGTGCCTAAACCCCTTTGAAAGGACCGCCAAAACTGCAAAGAAAATTGCGTACCTAGGTCTGATATAATGGACACAAGAGCACCATGTAAACAAAATATCTCTCAAATAAAAAAAAATTAGCATAGTCATCTCTTGAATAATTCTTTCATACTGGCAGGAAATGAGCGGACATGGTCATTTGGCCTAGAATCATCCAAATGGAATGATATTAGTTTCGGGACATTGAGAGCCCTATAATGAAGTCCATGTTGATTATCTCCCACTTCCACATAGGCAATTATATATCTTGGAAAGAACCACCTGGCCTTAAATGCTCTACCTTGACATTGTGACAGTTCAATCACTTTGAAACAAAGTTAGCAACATCTCTTTTATTATTATTCCACCTTTAAATAGCCTTAAGGTCATGATACATTTTTGTAGATCCTAAGTAAACAACATACCTCAAAGTGTGAGCTTCATTAAGAATTCTTTCCCTCAACCCATCTACATTTGGCACACATACCTACCTTAATATCTTAAAATCCCATCACCTCTAATTTTAAAGGCCATAACCTTTTGTTGACCAACATTTTTTTAATCTTCATTAGGATAGGATCTTCGGCCTTATTCTCCTTAACTGCAACACACAGGGAGGTTTTAGCTATCTCATGAACAAATAATTCTCTATTTTCAGAATGAATAAGTAAAACTCCCAAATTTGCAAGCCAGTGAATATTTGTAAAGACCCGACACTGCCCCCTAGTCGTCACATGGTTCTTTGAACCACAAGTGATCCTAAGCTAACTCATGAACTGGCATACTATTAAGCAACAAAATTATAACATAATAGATAGCTATTATACTATGCGGAAACATAATTATACTTAAAATCTAAAATAGATATAATAAGAATAAAGCTTTACAATCTGATAAATCTGAAGAATGAAACTAAAATTAAATTACTGACTCTGACTGACATCTATGAAGCCCCTACTATACTGACTATAGATAGCTGGGACATGCCTCCAACTACCACTAATCAATACACAGGAATATAAATGAACTGTATATAAATTAAAATGGTCTAGAGTTCCCGAAGTAAGAAAACTCATCACCTGTTGGATGGAATCTGCAACTATCACATCATGATGTATGGGCTACAATTGGTACCTACATTATGAGACAATGTAGCCACACAGATGTATATGTGGATTAGTACTTCTAAAATGTACTGAGTATGAAGGGGTGAATGCAATAAGTAAAACTGATTTCATACATAATCGTAAAACATGCATGCTAAGTGTAAGTAGACTCACCAATAGGCTAGAATAAACTGGAAACTGAAATATCTTAAATTATAAGTGACAAACATTCTCTGATAAGATGGTGAATTTCTATACTTAGTTTCAGTAAAACTTTACTTTAATTATATAAGTATAACTGAAGCTGGAATATGATAAAACATAGATACTAGATGAATATCATGTCTGAAACTATGTGATGGAGACTGACATAAATTGAGGATCAGAATATGCAATAACACTGAGCATGAATGCTTAAATATATTAACTTATCTGATTAAATAAATGACTGATAGCTGAATACTAGGCATATAAGACTGAACTGTACTTAGTCTAAATAACTTGACTGAAACTATAGAGTATTATGCATATAAGAGGTAAGGACTGACTGAGTATTATGAGGTGAGTAAGCAATAATTTATGAAAAACGATATTATTTGAGAATGCAAGTCCAAGCATATATCATGATTCTGAAATAGTTAGTAATCTGAAGTACTAAAATACTGATAACTAATCAACTAATAACTATACGCTATGGTTAAGAAACCCTAAAACTGAACTAAGTTACTGATCTAATTACTGGACTGAAACTGTGACTAAGACTGTAACTAAGATGATGAGTAAGACTGTAGCTGAGCTCATACTGGAACTGAATACTGAGTTCTGATAACTAACTAACTGATAGTTGCGATTACTGATAATTGAGTTACTGATAACCGGGTGACTATTTTTGACAGTCCTAATTCTATAGAATAGAACTGAGTTCTATATTGAGACTAAAGCTAAAACTGAAACTATTAAAGTGTTCATCTAGCTGGCATGCCTAATCTGAGCTAATCCGGGTCCAACCTGTAACCCCAGTTAGAAGGGTATCAGTATTGTTCCATGAGTACTAACATTGGATGTGTGGATCCACTATACTAGTGTAATGTGTTGTCCCGAAGGACTAAGGGTGTCAAGCCTAAAAAGACGGGTGACCCTTGGGAGGTAGTCAAGCCTAAACTGACGGGTGACTCCTCAAATCGTACACTGGATACTTAGTTCTAGAGTACAGGAACTGCTACTAATGACTCTGCCTGTCTGATGGGGAAGCTGTGATCTCTACACTCGCTCGGTGCTAAATCCCACTCCCAACTGAATTACACTAGAATACTTGGTGGTGAATGCACTGATAACTGATATGCTTAGGTCATGGTATTCTAAAAATAATAGTGCATATGGATTCTGAGGTAATTATTAATGTTTAACTGATGCTGGGACTAAAACTAGACTCTACTAGGCTTGACTGAACTGTTACTGATCGTGTTGACAGATTGAACTTGACTGAGTTCACTAAGTTCTGTAACTGACTGAGTACTATTGATCAAGACATTTCTGAGACTATTCTATAACTACTGTAGATCTAGGTAAACAACTAGATTTTTGGGTATTGAATACCCCAGGACTCAATAGCAAGGAAAGTAAAGCATAGCATGATCTTGAAAATAATAGCCATAGTGAATTGTTCACAATTCATTCACCGAGATATTTTATCAAACACTTAGAGGTTATGGACTTGTACATGAATGATAACACATGCTAACGTGTCATGATTAACCTATTCAATTCACATGTGCATTCTATCAAGGACGTGAAGATTAATACTTTAATATGGGGCAATTCACCAAAAACATAGGGATCATGAACTTGAACATGGGAATACCTTAAACATTGGAGCATAGCATGATTACATAACTACGATCATGAATTGGAGAATTCACAGGCAATTCAGTAGAAAAAGGACATGGGTATTTCATCAAAACATGTAAAGTTCATAACTTGAACATTACAATGTCTTAATTATGAGGAAATAATAGAGTTACATGACAAAATTCATAACTTGGGGATTTATCTTTAAATTGACTTAACATCATATGGGAATTTCATCAAACATGTGGAAGGCATGAATTTAAAGCATGGGAATATTACTAAACATTACAAATTTAGGATCTATCATGTAATTTACTTGAATATAGCATGGGAAATTCAAATTCATAGCATAAGGAATTTAAAATCTTTCATGGAATCAGACATGGGCTGAATGGAATTAAAAACATCATGAAAGCATGAAATTCAATCTTTCTTGAATATACAAAATACCATAGTAATGGAAAATTCATTCTTTAATTAAAAGAAAAGAGTTTTTGGGCTCCATGGGTGAAAGAGGACCCATGGATGAACTCCCACATACCTTAAAGCTTTAATATTGAAGGAAAACACAATCTTGAAAGCATTCGTGAATTAGGAAACTTGAGTTCTTGCTTTTCTTAAAGAAGAATTGATGAAGTTCTTGGTGTTCTTGAGGAGGCTAGAGTTTTTCTTTGAGAGAATAGATGAATAATTGAGTGTATATTGCTTTTGGGGGTTGAAATTAAGTTTTATGGGTGGATTTAGGTGAGTGAAAGTGACCAAAGTGTACGTAGACCCTCTAAAAACAGAATTAGCGTGTGAAACAGTTTAGTAATGCGCATGCCGATGCGTCGCGCCGCTATCGCATCGGTTTACTGCCTCAGACAAAAAGTGCCATAACTTCTTGCTCGGGTATCGGATTTGTGCAAAATTTGTATCATTGGAAAGCTAATTTAATTATATACAATTTGGTGGGTCTAGATCTGAAAATTCGATGTATATAAAAATTTATACATATTTAAAGTAGACCCTTGTAGAATCTAATACTAAACTTTGGACAAATCAAAGGCTCTAAGCTCAACTTTGTTCTATGTGATTATTATGAAAATGTTTCACCTCAAAAGAAAATCAAACATGAGGATAAAGATCATGAAACTCATATTTGCATGATAATCATTTAGATCATAGCTTATACACATAGGAACAATGGTTCAAAGACTAGTCCAAAAACATGGGGTATTATATTATCTCCCCCTTGGGAACATTCATCCTCTAATGAGACTGGTAGGACTGAGAGTACTACATGAAGGTAACTGAGAACATATTATAAACATGCAAGACTTGGAACATGGTAGCATGGCTAATTTTGAAATATGATACATGAACTAAACTGATTTCGTGAATACATGCACTGACATGACAATGAATATAAGGTTGAGATAGAAACAAGAGAGTCAACTAATGAGTAACCATTACTTCAAGATGGACCCTATTTCGTGAAGAAAAATGAAAGGTTTAGTATATGAATACTCTAGGTATTACATATCCCCCTTGGGATACTTCATCCCCCGAATGATACTAGCTTGGCTGAAATACTTAGGAAAGACTGAGATTATGCACAGGAAACTTTCAGTCTGAATCATGACTGAATATCTGGAATCTGAAATTGATTCATAATGCATTATGTATGAACTAAGATAAATTTACAAATTACATGGATGCGAATGAATTACCTCTCGGAATAGCCATATTCATGAGAATTTAGAATAGTATGACTATATGGAAAGATAGAAAGCCCTAGGAACTTATATGTCTAACTGATAGAATGGATTGCTAGCTATACAGACTAAATTATACTGAAAGTTTACACTCAACTATACATTCCACTTGTACACCAACATAACATTCAAGCCTATCTTCTAACCACACATGAACGTCTGCAAACTATTACAAAAGCATCTTTCCTATTTTCTCTAAACCTCTATCCTTAAAACTTTTATGCACTAGGTCAAGAAAACACACATAAAATTTCAAATAATCATAAAATAAGGAGAGTTTAATGAAAGTTAGAACATGAGGACCTTAAACATGAAATAATAACTTTGAAACTCAACTGAGGCCAGAGGAATAAATCATCAATGACATGAATTCATTAGAGAGGTCTGAACTAAGGACATACATAGCATAAACAAAATTTCACTAATCATTATGAGTGTAGAATGAGTATTTGGATCTGAACATACTGTAAAACATAAGTACATGAGTCATAAGCTGCATGACCTGAGTTTGGAGTTCATGATTTCATGGAATATAATTTATACTACTAAGTGAATTGGAACTCCTCATACTAGAAACTGAAAGTGTACATGGTTTTAATATAAAGTGCATGGATATGAGCTGTGATGAGAGAGATGACATGTTAGGCATGACTAGATATCGTGATGATTAAAAAAATTTGTACTGAGATAAGAATAGGTTGAGAATCGTCCTCCCTTACCTCTTTTATACACATATTGGCACTACTACTCGAATCCAACTTGGTTACTTGCTCTATCATCTCCCCATTAGATTTAAGCCATTATCTTAAGTCTGTGACCACTTTGCTAAACTCTAAATTGAACTGCAATCACTTTACTCTAGTGTCTGGGGTATAATAATACTCATGAATAATAAACTCATCTACACCATCATACTTACTCTTGAATCAACAAACTTAAATTCTTGCATACATTATTCAAGCCTACTAATTCATTTTTCATACAACTAGCCCATGAATAAATAATATGCTCAATCAGGATAATGTTATCCCAACTCTACTACTACTACACTTCTGGGCTCATACTTTTAACTCTAAATCATATACTGTAAAAGGGATTCTGAGAAATAAATTTGAAAGCACATCTGACTTTGGATTAATGCATAATTATCATGAACATGAATGAAATATTTCAAACCTTAGGACATAAGGGCACTGATGGGATAATTTCTAACTAACATGCAATCCCATAACTGTTAATAAGGACTAGCTAAGGAAACACTGTCTGTAAGGACTTAAGCTTCAATGTTTCTGTTGCCTCAAAACTAAGACAGAGTTGGCATAAATAAAGTAAGTTATGGATCTACATAAATTTCTTAGATAATACTTCTACTACACGATCTGAGACTTGAAAGAAAGGAAACATTTTCTAAATTCCCTATAACCTCTCGAAGAAAAGTACGAATATCTCCGTACCATTCCGCAAGACTCTACTAGACACGACTTCATAGACACCCTAGGAAACTTGAAATCTATGGTTTGATACAAAGTTTGTAATAGCCCGAGACTGCCCCTAGTCGTCACACGATGCTTGGAACAATAAGTGATCCCAAGCTAACCCATAAACTATCATACTGTTAAGCAATTGTATTATAACATAATAAATAGCCGTTCTATTATGCTAAAACATAATCATACTGAAAATCTAAAATAGATACACTACTAATAAAGCTTTACTATCTGATAAATTTAAAGGATGAAACTAAAATTACATGACTAACTCTGACTGACATCTATGAAGCCTTTACTATATTGACTAGAGAGAGATGCGATATGCCCCCCAACTGCCACAAATCAATACATATGAAAGTAAATGAACTGTACATGAATTAAAACTGTCTGGAGTTCCTGAAGTAGGAGAACTCATTACTTGCTAGCTAAAATCTGCAACTGTCTGATCGTGATGTGCGGGCTACAACTGGTACCTACATTATCAGAGAATGAAGCCATACAGACGTATATGTGGATCAGTAATTTTGGAATGTACTGAGTCTGCAGGGGTGAATGCAATAAGTGAAACTAATTTTATACGTAATTAGAAAACATGTATGCTAAGTGTAAGTAGACTTACCAATTGCCTGAAATAAATTGAAAACTGAAATAACTTAAAGCATGAGTGACAAAGATTCTCTGATAAAATGGTGAATTTCTACAGTTAGTTTCTATACAATTTTACTTTAATGATATAAGTATTACTGAAGCTGGGATATGATAAAACATAGATACTATATGAATACTGGGTCTGAAACTATGTGATGGAGACTGACATAAATTGAGAATCTGAATATACAATCACAATGAGCACTAATGCATAAACATACTAACATATCTGATTAAATGAATGACTAATAGTTGAATACTAGGCATGTAAGACTGAACTGTACTTAGTTTGAATAACTAGACTAAAACTGTAGAGTATTATGCATATAAGAGGTAAGGACTGACTGAACAGCATGAGGTGACTAAGCAGGAATTTGTGAAAAACTATATAATTTGAGAATGCAAGACCAAGCGTATAACATGATTCTAAAATAGTTAGTAATCTGAAGTACTAAAATATTGATAATTAAATAACTGATAACTATACATTGTAGTCAAGCAACCCTAAAACTAAACTGAGTTACTGATCTAATTACTTGAACGAGACTGTGACAAACACTATAACTAAGATGATGACTAAGACTGTAACTAAGCTCATACTGGAACTGAATACTGAGTTCTGATAACTGAGTAACTGATATTTGCGATTAGTGATAACTGAGTTATTGATAACTGGGTGACTTTTTCTGACAGTCCTAATTTTGTAGAATGGAACTGAGTTCTATACTAAGATTGAAGATGAAGCTGAAAATATGGGCGTGTTTATCTAACCGACATGCCTCAATTTAAGCTAATCGGGGTCCAACCTGAAACCCTAGTTAGAAGGGTGTAAGTATAGTTCCACGACTACTAACACTAGCTGTGTGGATTCACTAAACTAGTGTAATGTGTTGTCCCAAAGGACTAATGTAGTCAAGCCTAAACTGACGGGTGACCCCTGGGAGGTAGTCAAAACTGAACTGATGGGTGACTCCTCAAATCCTATGCTGGCTACATATTTTCAGAGTACAGGGACTACTACTAATGACTCTGTCTATCTGATGGGGAAGCCTCCACCCCTATACTCACTTGGTGCTAAATTCTACTCTTAACTGAATGACACTGGAATACTTGCTAGTGCATGCAATGATAACTAAAAACTGATAACCTTAGGTCATGGTATTCTAAAAATAATAGTGAATATGAATTCTGAGGTAATTATTAATGTATAACTGATGCTGGGACTAAAACTGGACTATACTAGGCTTGACTGAACTGTTACTGATCGTGTTGATTGATTTAAATTGACTAGTTCACCAAGTTCTGTAACTGACTGAGTACTACTAATCGTGACATTACTGAGATTATTCTATAACTACTGTATCTCTAGGTAAACAACTACATTTTTGGGTATTGAATACCTCCAGGACTCAATACCATGGAATATAAAACATAGTATGATGTTGAAATATAGCCATAGTCAATTGTTCACAATTCATTCACTGAGACATTTTATCAAACACTTGGAGGTTATGGACTTGTACATGAATGAGAACACATGCTAATGTGTTATGATTACCCTATTCAATTCACATGGGCATTCTATCAAGCACGTGGAGATAAGTACTTTAATATGAGGAAATTCGCCAAACCTATGAGGATCATGAACATGGACATGGGAATATCTTAAACATGGTATCATAGCATGATTATATAACTAAGATCATGAATTAGAGAATTCACATGTAATCTGGTTGAAATAGGACATGGGTATTTCATCAAAACATGTAAAGTTCATAAGTTGAACATAAGAATGTCTTAATCATGAGGGAATAATAGAGTTACATGACAAAATTCATAACTTTGGGATTCATATTGAAATTGACTTAACATGATATGGAAATTTCATCGAACATGTGGAAGGCATGAATTTAAAACATGGGAATATTACTAAACATTACGAATTTAAGATCTATCATGGAATTTACTTGAATAAAGCATGGGTAATTCAAATTCATAGAATGAGGAAATTAAAATCTTTCATGGAATCATACATGGGCTGAATTGAATTAAAAACATCATGAAAACATGAAATTCAATCTTTCTTGAATATACAAAATACCATAGTAATGGAAAATTCATTCTTTAATTAAAAGAAAAGAGTTTATGGGCTCCATGGGTGAAAGAGGACCCATGGATGAACTCCCACATACCTTAAAGCTTTAATATTAAAGGAGAATCACAATCTTGAAAGAATTCTTGTATTACGAAACTTGAGTTATTGCTTTTCTTGAAGAAAAATTGATGAAGTTCATGGTGTTCTTCAGGAGGCTAGGGTTATTCTTTGAGAGAATAGATGAATAATTGAGTGTATATTGCTTTTGGGGACTAAAATTAAGTGTTATGGGTGGATTTAGGTGAGGAAAAGTGACCAAAGTGCCCCTAGACCCTCTAAAAACTGAATTAGCGCGTGAAACAGTTTAGTAATGCGTATGCCGATGCATCGCGCCGCTATCGTATTGACTTACTGCCTTACACGAAAAATGCCATACCTTTTTGCTCGGGTATCAGATTTTTGCAAAATTTGTATCGTTGGAAAGCTAATTCAATTATATATAATTTGGTGTGTCTAGAAATGAAAAATTATAACTATATAAATTTATACATATTTAAAGTAGACCCTTGTAGAATCTAATACCAAACTTTGGACGAATCAAAGGCTCTAAGCTCAACTTTGTTCTAAGTGATTCTTATGAACATTTTTCACCACAAAAGCAAATTAAACACGAGGATAAAGTTCATGAAATTCATATTTGAATGGGAATCATTTAGTTTATATCTTATATATGTAGGAACGATGGTTCAACAACTAGTCCAAAAATACAGTGTATTATAATATCTTTCACTCTCTCTCTCTTTCCTTCCTCAACATGGGAAAGACTGCCCATTGAAAACCTAATAAGGGCATCGGCCACCACTGTGGAATTGCTCGGATGATACTGCAGGCTCATGTCATAATCTTTTAACAACTCCAACCACTCCCTCTACCTGAGATTCAATTATTTCTATGAGAAAACATACTGTAAACTTTTGTGGTCAGTGAAAATATCAACATGTACCCTATAAAGATAATGCCGCCAGATATTAAGTGCAAAAACCATAGATGCTATCTCTAAGTCATGGGTGGGATAATTCTTTTCAAGCACCTTCAACTACCTAAGCCACTACTTTACCACGATGCATAAGCACACACCCGAGTCCCACTTGGGATGCATCACAGTATACAACAAAACCCTTGTACCCTTAGGAAGATTCAAAATTGGTGCATTAGTCAACTTATCTTTTAATTTCTCAAAACTACTCTCACATGGACCAGACCATAAGAATTTCGCCTTTTTTTGAGTCAATTTGGTAAGTGGAGAAGCTATGGAGGAAAAGCTTTCTACAATCCTTCAATAATACCGTGCCAAACTGAAGAAGCTATGAATATCGATTGGAGTTCTAGGTCTGGACCATTTTCTCACTTCTTCAATCTCTTGAAAATTAGCCTTAATTCCATCACTAGACACAATATGCCCCAAGAAAGCGATAGTATTAAAACAGAATTTACATTTTGAAAACTTTGCATATAATTCATGATATTTGAGGGTCTGAAGAATGATTTGGCGGTGACTTCCATGATCCTCCTCGTTCTTAGAGTAAACTAAGATGTCGTCACTGAAAACTATGATGAACAGGTCTAGAAACTGATAGAACACCCTATTTATCAGGTCCATAAAAACCGCAGGGGTATTAGTCAGTCCGAAGGACATGACTACGAATTCATAATGGCTATATCGAGTTTGAAAGGTTGTTTTGGGAATATCAACCTTCCTAACCTTCAACTGGTGATACCCCAAACAAAGGTCTATCTTTCAGAAATATTTGGCACCTTGGAGTTGATCAAATAAATCATCGATTCTAGGAAGAGAGTTTTTTTGTAATAGTAACCTTATTTAGGTGATGGTAGTCGATACACGCACAGAGGAAGCCATTTTTCTTACGCACAAAGAGCATAGGTGCACCCCAGGAGAAACACTAGGGTAGATAAAACCCTTGCTAAGAATGTCTTTTAACTGTTCTTTTAACTCTTTCAAATCTACAATGGCCACTCTATATGTCGTAATAGAAATATGATGAGTGTTCCACAACAAGTCAATACGAAAATCTATGTCCCTGTTAGGTAGTATTCTCGGGAGGTCATCAGGAAAAACTTTTGGAAATTCATTAACTACAAGGACAGACTGAAGGGAATATCTTTCAGTACTAGAATATTTGACCCAAATAAGATGATACAAACAACCCTTGGAAATAAGCTTACGAGCTCTGAGATAAGATATGAACTTTCTCTAGGTGCTCCCATTTTATCACTGGTTCATCAAGAAAGGTAAAAGTAACTTTTTAGGTTCTGCAGTCTAAGGTGGCATAACATGAATGGATCCAATCCATCCCCAAAATAGCATCAAAGTAAATCATATCAAGCTCTACAAGGTCTGCCACAGTATCACAATTAAAAATGGACACAACACAATTTTTATACACCCTCCTAGCCACAATGGAGTCACCAACAGGGGTGAAAAGATAGAAAGGCTTCAGAATATTTTTATGCGCAAAATCAAAACTAGCTGCCATAAATTGGGTCACATAGGAAAAGGTAGACCCGGGATCAAGTAACACATACGCATCATGGGAGAAAATTTATGACGTACCCATAAAAAAAACTGGTGAAACCTCTTCATCCTGACGGTTAGATAAAGCATATAACTAGTTGCGGCCACAACTGGTAGATAAAGTAGCAGCCTTAGGGAAGGGGCTGTAGGGTTCAACTGGGACTTAGCAACTCTAATATTTCTCTTTGTCTCAGGACAGTCCCTATTGATACAGCCTGACTGGACGTAGGCATAACACACAAGACTACCAAACTGGCATGGACCTGAATTATCCCTTCCATATTTTTCACAGCGTGGGTATGATCGATAACTCTGAGCTACACGCCCTTGAGACTGAGTGCCTTGCCTTCTCGGCCCACTGTTAGACTAAAAATTCTGGAATCGCCGATCAACTGGACGTCTGGGCGCTGGAGCGCTTGCTGAAGACTTAACATTACTCCAAAACATTTTTTCGACCAACGATCCACCTTGATGCTGACTGTTATTCTAATCTGTGGACCTAGCTCACTTAGTTTGCTTTTCTTTTTCCCTTACCTCATCCAGCCTTTTATTTTGATCTTCTACCTGCTACATGTGCACTGATAGCCTAGAGAAATCTATGTCCTTGTTCAGCATTGCTCCCTTGTATTCCAACACCAAGTCTTCCAAGAGACCAGACATAAACTTTCTCATCCTAGCCCTCATGTTGCCTACTAACTCGGGCGCATAACGGGAAAACTGAGTGAACTTTAATGCATACTCCTTAACACTCATCTTGCCCTATTTTAGATTCATAAATTCTTCAGCCTTTGCCTCTCTCAGCTCCCGAGGAAAGAAATGGTCCAGTAAGGCTTCTACAAACTCACTCTACATAGACGGTTCAGTATCACCACCCTTCCAATCCTCCCACTCATTTTACCACTTGTTAGCCATGTCCTTCAACTGATAGGCTGCTAACTCGACTCCCTCAACTTCATTAGCATGCATAACTAAAAATACTTTCTCCATTTCTTCAATGAACCCTTAGGGGTCCTCCCCAACCTTTGTGCCAGTAAAGGTGGGTGGGTTTAGCCTCTTGAATTAGCTGACTCGAGTAAGTTCAGACAAACCTGACAAAGAACCCACATATTCAAACTGATGGGTCTAAAAGACCAACATCTGAGCTATCATATAGATGGACTGTCAGAACTCAACATTCAAAACTTTTTTCTAAGGAGGTTGGGGACGGTTAGAATCGGTCCGTGGAGCCCGAGGTAGACTAGTCGGAACTCTCAAAACTCTTAGAGTAGCAAAAAACTCTGGGGTATTAGATCTATTACTAGTCCATATCCCATGGGTAGGGCAGACATCCTCAGTTGGGGCATTCTATTCGTTGGATCAATGGAGAGGCATGGTAACTTTCTGAAATACTGGAAATCATTAATTAGAGAACATTCATACTCTATAGCACGTACCAAATAATGGAAAGAAGAGAGACATTCCTTAACACCTAGTAGCCTTCTGCTTATAAGTATGGCATGATAAACACCCATAAACAGGACTCTACCCGACGCAATTTCGCAGACACCCTAGGAATATGAATCGTGCTCTGTTCTGAGGCCTTGGCCACGATGAGCATCCCAAACCATAAAGGCTCGGGCAGCCTTCTTTATCTAGAAATCATGCACTACGTCCATACAATGTAAAGAATGCATAAAAGTTTATCATACAAAAATGTGGTTGATATTATAATTCAAATGAACAATTCAAAAAGAAATACATAAACTTCTAACAGTAACTAACATCAGTCTGTGAATTGTCTAATACATCAAAACCAATATCTTTTCTAAAAGTTGGACAAGTTCCCCAGTTGGACCATAAACTAAAGTAAAATAACAAAGTCTTATCAACTCGGTCTTTCTTAATAGATAAGTCTCACCGATTGAAAGTCTCAGAAACTCCAATCTACTGCTTAGCGGGACCCCATGAGTGTGCCTCAGACCCTGAAATATAGGGGTCAATATAGATGTACTGGTACACAGAACAATCCAAAAACAATATACATTTATATATAACATAGGTGAGAGCATTTTAAAAGATACATATTACCTTAAAAAAATTGAAAACTCATGCGCATAATCTGAATCTTTCAAGACACATTTTGCAAATCATGACTCTACTCTTTCTTTTTTACTTTTGAGCTAAATAGTACACCCTACAACTCTGCTATTCCATGGGCTATATGGAATCTGTCCTTGACTCGACGGACAATCCTCCAAACAAAGTTTGTCATCAAGGTTGGAGTATCTACTTATTTACTACGCCACAGGGCCATCGTCAAAGTAAAAATCTCTCTTTCGGGTAATATAAACCACTGTCAGCAAATCACAATTTCGAACAATGAGTCATCTGACTCATGCCTTCTTCGGGTAACTATCTAACTCTCTTAAGCCCAATTTTAGATTCTTTAGAACATATCTTCTTTGAAAATTTATTTTTTTCTTAATATCTTCGGTCATATCAAAATAGGGTATCGGCATACCCTAACTTGCAAGTCATGTCACAACATCTCTACTGCTCTTATCTTATTTCCAAAAGATGTTTATTGACCACCCAAAAACTCTACTATTTGAACAAAAGTTCAAATTTCAAAATAGTTGAAAAACCAAACCATTCTCAATACTTATACTCTTCTATTATCTCATGAAAATAGTTCAATGTATACATAACAGGCTCAAACATTTAACAACTTGAGTAACCCATTCTCAACATGAAAAATCAATACAATTTCATAGCAAAAGAGGGAATTAAATATCCCATGCTCTCATTTAAGTTCACAATTTGATCATTATCATGGTCACATGAAAACAATTCAAGTTTAGGGCTTCATACCATAATTTTCGCAACACTTCATCATGATGCAATAATTTAACACAAGTTTATCAATGATCTTGAAACAATTTCGTGTATACATATATATATATATATATATATATATATATATATCTTTTAAAACAAATTTGACAATCGAAAATCAATTCCCATGGAGTTTAGGGTAGTCCCACATACCATAGATTACTTAGTTCAAAGAATAAAAACATGAATCTTGATTTGTTTCTTGGAATCCTTGACCTAAGATGTTGATTCTTGATCCTTGGGGCTCTAGGGTTTTCTTGAAGTGTAAAAAGAGAATAATGATGTAATAATCCTCTTTGGGGGCTTAAATCTTTTGTTTTGGATGGATTTGGGGTGAGATAAATGACCTAATTGCCCCCAGTTGTGCAGATTAGAAGTTGGAAAATAATAGCCAAAATAGAGCGTTCATCACATGCTCTATCTCACGCCCCCATAGGGGTGAAATAGAGCGTGCATCGCATGCTTATCACATACAGCTACTGGTTCTAATGAAAATAATCATAACTTTTCACTCATGTATCAAATTTAGGCAAAATTGGTATCGTTGCAAAGCTGACTTAATTATCTATAATTTAGTGGGTATTTAGATGAAAAATTTTATTCATATCAAAAGTTATAGACGTTCAAAGTAGACTCTTGTAGCATAAAAAATAAAAATTTAGCTGAAACAAAGGTTCTTATCTAAACTTCACTCTAAGTGATTCCTATGAAGATTTTTCACCTCGAAAGCACTTCAAACATGAGGATATAGATCATGAAACTTATTCTTACTTAGAAATAATTTCTATTAGAGCTTACACACGTAGGAACAACAGTTCGATTTCTAGTTCAAAAGTGGGGGGTAGGGTGTTACATCAAATAATGTTGCCCTAAAACTAACAAAAATACTACTTTGAAGCCTAAGAAGAAAAAAATCAAGAAAAATGATGGTAGACATCCCAAGGACAATAATGGTGAAAACAACCATGAAAAAAATCAACATGTTTGTCTGTGGCAAGAGTGGGCATATGTCACGACCTAAAAATATGGGTCATTAAAGCACTTATCGTGACGTACCTTGAGAAGTAAGCCTATCACCCAAATTAATATGAAAAGAGGAAAAGACAGAAATATCCCAAGGTAAGGCTTCTAGAACAAAGTCGAAACATATATGTAATCATAAAAATGCAGAAAGAATTTATCCAAAATACCAATCATGCCCAAAGTCAGGTGTCAATAGTGTAAGAACTGCTAATACAATCAAGGAGTCAAATACGTCATAGAAATAACCACAATGAAATAATATTTGTCTACGAATACTAATAAAGACATAACTACTATAGAAAGATAGAGGTGAACTCCGAATGCATGAATGTCCAGCCACTACCTTGGAAGCTTCAACAATCGCCTGAGTCAAGCAAGCTGGGGCGCACTTGAGCTAGGACCTGTACCAAAAGGGTGCAGTAGGCATGAGTACGGTCCACTTGTATTCAGTAGGTATTATAGGCCGACCAAGCAAAGTAGTAAATAAAGCATGCAAAATATACACTACGGGCATGTTACCTACCATCATAAAATATCCCACAATGGTAGCCCACACTGTTTGCACAACAGTTCTAATATATCACATATATTGCAACATCACAACAAGATAGAACATAAGTATGTATTATATCACATATAAGTAGAACAAGAGGGAATATGCATATATAAGATCATCAAATACAAGTAAAAGAAGATAAGATAGTTACATAAATAGCAAGTTTAGATGACAATACAACACAATATAAACACAATAAAGTAAGTCCAAGGTATATGATGATGATGATGATGCACAAGGTCGTCGTACAACTTTCGGGATCGTTGCACAATCCCCGTATAGACTCACAGAGGCAAGCCTCCTAACGCAAGACTCATGGGAGTTAGTTAACCCGTATACAATCCACATATTTCATATCTTCCTTCTGACATATCCCTCGGAAAGGGTTTTATAACGTGTTATAATATCTCCTCCTCGACACATCCCTCATGGAGGGTTTTAAAAAGGTGTTGCCATTGTTTCTCAGATATTTCTATGATGGTACCAATGTTTCATGAATGAGTATGATATGAGGACGTAATGCTCACAACCAACCACAGGCAATATTTTCACAACCATCCACATGATATATTTTTAGAACCAACCACATGATATATTTTCACAACCAACCAAAATGATTAATTTCCACAACCACGTGATCCAATATCCACTCATTATTTTAGTTTCATCCATGAATTTTCACATGTCTCATATGCCAATAAAGTATAAATATAATCAAAATACACTAATGGTACAATATTCAGCATCTTAACAACACAATGCAATTATTTACATGTGTATTCAAGGCTATTAATGCTACATAGGACCCCACACGATCACACATATCACATAATAACTCAATTTCGACAATTACACCATATCTAGGCCCCCACACGGGCAAAACATATAAATAACCATTTTTCATTATTAGTTCTCACCCTTAACATGCATTTTGTATCATCATTTACTACACATCACAGTCTGAAAGAGTTAAGTCATAACCTATCTCAAAAACCAAAATTGATCTGCTACACTTCGAACCCACAACCTTAATTTCCACCAATGATCCTGAACTCCACTAAAAATATCAAATATGAAAGCTATGCGTTAAAAAAATCCAATAATACCCATATTGATGACTTTTAGTTTGGGGTCAAAACTGACACCCAGAACGGTTTTCTAAAAAAGAAAAGCAAAATTAGAACTTTACTTTAAAAATGTGTTCCCCATATTTTTTTAGGAACCTACGGATGAAAACCCAAGTCAGATAGAGTAAAAAATGAGGTTCGAATCGAAGAAATACCATTTTTAAGCTTTACCGGGTAAAATCTTTGAAATCCAGGTTAAAATCAAGAATCAGAGTTGTTTTGAAGGTTAAATTAATGAAAAACTAGTATTTATAAAATAAAAACATTATTCAAGTTAAAATAAGTGAAATTGAGGTTTAAACTCAAGACCTAAGATTTTTGGGGTTTTGAGAAATTAATCAAGGAATTAATAAGAAAAAGGTGAATTCTTACCTTAAATCCTTAATAAAACCAAGAAATGGGTATTAATCTAGCTTTCCAAACTCTCACAAATTTACTTTTAAAATCCCACATTATTTTAGGGTTTAACTTCCAAGAGGCAAGTTGAAAATGAGCAAAATGGGCCAAAAAGAGGTGAAAAATCTGCTATTTATAGCATATTTTTCTGCAATACAAGTTTTTTTGGTCGATCGAACTTCTACAGGGTGCTTAGAATCCATTCAGAGTCTGATAAATTAAAACAAACTATGCAACCATACTAAATTCGACGTTCCGAATGCGAAGGAGATATTAAATTTTTTTAAAAATATCGTTTGCTTAAAGTTGACCCCCAAAACTCGAAATCACAATTTTCCAATCTGAGGGTCGAAATGAGATTTAAAATTTATAAAATCATACCAAATATGCTAACACCCCAAAATCAATATTTTGGATCTGCTGGTGAAGTTGGATTTCCATTTGAGGTCATTTCGACTAAATGTGGGTCCCACACCCATATTTTTAATTTTTTAACTTTTCGACCAATAGGTCAAAATGAGCTTGGGTGCACTAGGAACCGAACCAAAGGTCTACCTAGACTAAAATTTATATTACAGAGCTGATGGCATAGTTCATTTGGCCATCCGTTGCATGGATCAAAAGATATCCACATAAGTCCAAAATAAGGCTCTCAAAGCAATAAAAAATCACAATATCTCATAAATGATACCAAAATGCATTGAAATCATGTCAATCACTCCCACACCCCAAAAATACCATAATTTAACTACGAGGAGGGGTAAAATAGTTAAATCACATAAAATCATAAATTTTACATATTTCTTCAAATTTTTAGGTCATTAGAATATATTGCTTGATTTTGCAAATTTAAAAAATGTGGGCATATATCTCAGGCAAACGTTACTGAAGAAATATTTGTGGCATTGATAACAGACATAAACATGGTGGATAATATTGATGGATGGTGGGCTGACTCTGGTGCAAACTGTATGTCTGTTATGACAAAGACTGGTTTAAAAAATATACTAATTTTGAGGAGCCTAAAACCATCATGTCTGGAGATTCACATACAAGTCAAGTTCTTGGAATGGGAGATGTCGAGTTGAGTTTCACTTCTGGAAGGGTATTAATATTAAAAGATGTACTTTATACTGCTTCAATGAGAAAAAATTTGATGTCTTGTCTTCTTCTTAATAAAGCAGGCTTCAAACAGATTATTGAATCTAATCAATATGTAATTGTTAAAAATAAATTTTTTGTGGGAAGGGGTTATGATGTGATGGTATGTTCAAGTTGAATGTTGAAATGAATAAAACATCTACTTTTTTATATGCTTTCTTCTACTAATTTTTGGCATGCTCATTTGTGTCATATAAATGATCGTTATGAGGGAATCATGAGTAGTTTAGGATTAATTCCAGTGATCAAAAAGAATTTTGAAAAATGTAAAGCTTGTAGTTAAGCTAAAATCACAAAAAGGCTCATTTCCAAGTTGATAGAAAAACTGATTTGTTAGAATTAGTTCATACTGATATTTTTGAACTTGGATGAATTTTAACTCGTGGAGGAAATAGATATTTTTTCACATTCATTGATAATTTTACTAAGTTTACATATTCTTACTTAATAAAAAATAAAAGTGATGCTTTTGAGAACTTTAAAACTTTTCTCCATGAAGTTGAAAATTAGTTTGGAAGAAAAATAATAAGAATTGGAAGTGATAGAAGCCGTGAATATGAGTCACGTGAATTTAATTTTTTTGTTAGAACATTGGGTATAATTCATGAAACTACGCCTCCTTATTCTCCTACATCTAATGGTGTAGCGGAAAGGAAGAATAGAACTTTGGTTGAGTTAACTAATGCTTGTTATTTGAGTCTTGTGCACCTTTAACTGTTTGGGGTGAAGCTCTTTTGACTGCTTGTTATGTGCTGACTCGTGTGCCTAATAAAAATACCAAACTAACACCCTTTGAGATGTAGAAAGTTCATAATCCAAATTTGGGATATCTAAGAGTTTGGGGTTGCTTGGCCTATGTTAATGGACCCTAAAATTTCTAAGATGGATAAAAAAGTTACTACTTGTGCTTTTCTTAGTTATGTTTCAAATAGTACAACCTATAAATTTTTTAATCTTGAAGTTAGTGTGATAATAGAATTTGTTGGTGCTGTTTTTCATGAAAATAAAGTCTCTTCTGATTCTAAGAATAGTGGGGTTCTAAGGACAAAAGAAAGTATTTGTCACTACCTAGTTCTTCTACTCCTACTTTAAAAAATAAAGGAAATGATGCTTTTGAGTTAATAAGAAGTAACGAGCTAGAGTAGAAAAAGATATTGATCCTAATTATTATGTTTTTAACATTGGAGATGACCCTCTCACTTTAAAAGAAGCTTTGTCTTAATATGATGCTATTTTCTAGAAAGAGGCTGTAAATGATGAAATAAAATCACTAATTTTCAATAAAACTTTGAAGCTAGTTGATTTACCACCGGGTTGTAAAACAATTGGATGTAAATGGGTCGTATATACAAAATTAAAACTGGATGGGTCTGTTGATAAATATAAGGCTAGGCAAGTGGCTAAAGGTTTTAAGTAATTGGAAGGCCTAGAATTTTTTATGCTTTTTTCAGCGGTAACTAGAATTACATCCATTAGACTTTTAGTTGCTATTGCAATAACTTTATACTTACAAATTCATCAAATGGATGTAAAAAATACGTTTTTAAATAGAAACCTAAATGAGGAGATTTATATGGAACTACTCGAGTGTTTTGTTGATGCTGGCCAAGAAAGCAAAATGTGTAAACTTAATATAGCTCTATATGGCTTGAAACAGGCACCAAAGAAATGGCATTAAAAGTTTGATTCCTGCATGATGGTTAATGACTTTAAAATAAATGAGTGTGATAAGTGCGTACATCATAAGTCTTGGAATAATTCGCATGTTATTATTTGCCTATTTGTTGATGATTTATTGATCTTTGGTTCTAAAATGAATGTTATTGGTGAAACTAAAAATATTCTTATAGTCCATTTTGATATGAAAGATCTTTGTGAGGCAAATTTTATTCTAGGAGTAAAACTACCTAGAACATGTGATGGAATTTTCCTTGACCAGTCACATTATGTTGATAAAATATTAAACAAAAATATTTCCATGTTTGCAAGAAAGTTGTAACTCCATTTAATCCCAGTGTTCACTTATTTCCCGTTGAAAGTGAAAATGATGTTATAAATCAAAAGGAATATGCTAGCATAATTGGATGTTTGAGATATGTGGTTGATTGCACTAGGCCTGATATTGCATATGAAGTAGAATTACTTAGTAGGTTTACTAGCAAGCCAGGTAACGAACATTAACATGCTATAATGAGAGTAATGAGATATTTAATTGGAAAGAAAATTTGTGGTTTGTTCTATAAATAATATCCTGCTGAACTTGAAGGCTTTTGTGATGCGGATTGGAACACTTTATCATGTGATTCCTTGTCTACTACTGATTATATATTTACTTTGGGTGATGGTGTTATTAGTTGAAAATCTAAAAAATAAACAATTATTGCTAACTCTGCCATGGAGGTTGAACTAATTGTTTTAGCTTCAACTAGTGAGGAAGCGAATTGGTTGAGAGATTTGTTATTACAAATACCTTATTTTGAAAAACCAATTCCTCCTATATTAATTCATTATGATAGCACCACTGTAATTGGTAGAGTTCAAAACTATTATTACAACGGTAAATCCGGACCTATAAGTTGAAAATACACTAATGTGAGATCAGATTTGACAAATGGTACCATTAATATTGATTTTGTCAATTCTTGTGATAATATTGCAGAACTATTTACAAAGGCCTTAGCAAGAGAAAAGGTCTGGAGCAGATCGAGGGGATGTGATTGAAGCCTATTGAATCTTGAGTCATATGTGAGGATACCAAACCTGGGGACTAAAGATCCTATAACCAGGTTCAATGGGAATAATGATCACAAAATTACTTGTTATGAAGAATGCACTTTTTTTATCCCTCCCTATTGTGTGAGTGCATTAACCTGTAATGATGGTGAGGTTGAGTTTAAAAAACTCTTAATGAAAATCTGTAGCTCGTATGAGTGGGGTGCTAAATTATAATATCACTCTCAATGGATTTCACCTATGTGAGTATGGAGGTAGTCCGCTTCCTATGTGAATTAGGCTCATTCTCAAAAAGACACTCATTAAAATCAGGATATCACAAGGCCGTAATGTGTTGGCTATAAAGCTCATGTCAACACCTTGAATATTATGTATGAGCAGTAACTTTTTATTTCCCCTAAGCAGTCATAAGTTTGAGACCAATACAACTTTGTAGTAAAAAATATTGTTTTACTAAGTGGAGGCTCAATGCAGAGCACACCTTCATTATGCATGGTAGTCTTCTTTTGGCTAGTAGACTCTCTTGTAAATATTAAAATGAGTGGGGTATTGATGTTATTTTAGCATTTTAACATTATTATTATTTAATATTACTATGCATGGTTTTGGAGGTTATGTAGCATAACGCTGCATTACTCTTTCTGTTGCAATTTTTCTTGTAATGCATCACTGGAAACGTTTGAAAGCATGTAGTAAATTGTTGGACATTCGTCTACACTATGAAATTATAAGTTGTTACTTTTTTGGAGTTAATTTCCTTGTTTAAGGCATATAATAACATTTCTTTCACATTGCATGACTGTTTCTTCGAGATTCTAACCTCCATTCATTTGAGTTTATTTCTTCCTTTAATCACAATATTTAGTAGGGTAGAATGTAGACATAAGTTTCATGTAACTCTTGTAACTTCCAATCTTTATTCCTCGATTACCCTACTCTTTATGTGTTGTAACTCTTGTAACAATTGTAACCTCTATTCTATTAATCTTCCCATTTATTCTTCTATCTCATTGCAGGGAATATTTCTCCACCTATAAATAGAGGTGGTCTTGCATAGTTTTGGACACATAAGATAATATAGAGTTCACAAAAAGTTAGTAGAAAAGAGAGTTTATTAGTTGAAGGAGGGTGTTCTTTTTATTGAGCTTTGAACTCAACTCTTGTCCATCGTTTGGTTGTTCTTAGTGAGAAAGGATGTTGTATCTTGGAGGGTAAAAGTGAAGAAGATTATTTTTGGACCGGTCAAACATTTGTTGCAGTGGGCTTTAATCTCCTTAAAGAGAGCGAGATATCCGCGCCTCAGCCGAAGAAGAAGATATTCTTTTTATTTTCTTCACTTGTAATTTTAAGTTGTAAGTTTATTGTAATTTCACCAACATTTATTATATCTATAAAAATTGAATTCTAATAACATTATTTATTTATGAAAATTTCCACCATTTCACAATCCCTGTGAAAGTACACAAATGCTAATCGGAGGGATATCATGAATGAAATAACTCTTAATAGTTTTTTCATTCAACTGGAATCAAACTATTATAATCCAATTTCTCAGATCATGATGACACCTACTATAATTCACGAGTGGGTAAGCCAACACATGGTTTGAAACAGCTTGTAACAGACTAATAAGAGAGCTGAAAGAAAAACTAAATGACAAGGAGAAAGAAAGCAAGAAGAAGGTAAATGTATTTCCAAAACCCGGTGAAGTTAGTATAAGATATTTTAATACAATAGAAGTACAAGTGAAATACAAAATTAATATATATATTACGATGTCTCAGAATATAAAATAGAGACCATTCTAACAATAAGAGGGAGAGCAAAAATACTTCGAACATCAGGAGAATACCCCAAATCTCCGATTCACGGCTACTCCTCAGGATGTACACATCAACAACAAAAACTCATAGTAAGATCTGCAGGCTGCAAAAATATACTATAAGTACCAAACATGTGATTCTCAGTTGGTATTAGTCGATTGAGCTCCAAAGATAATGTAATTATAAATAACATTTAAATCAAGAATATAACTACAGAAAACTATCAAAGAAAACTAAACATAATAATACTAAGGCATCAGTGAGAATAAACTATCCTACTCTAACAGTAATCAAGAACAAAAGTGTAATACCATATATTACTCGTAAATATACAAATAAAGAGTGAAATAATGATACATAGTAGCAATACAAAGCCAAGAGATACATATACCACATGAATATATACAGGCCTAACCGAAATGGGATGAAGTTCATTGTCACGCATTGTTTCAGATCAAGGGTTAGCTGGTTTTATGAGAAATCTATTTTAGTAGAGCGTATAATATCGATAGCCCGAGGTAGAGCACTCTATGAGAAAACTCAAAGGTAATAACATGAAAGAGCCAGCCTAATATCTCGGGGCTCATAACCAAGAATGAAAGCTAATACTAGCATAACAATGAATCTAATCGAAGGATGACTAGACATGAGAATCTATCAATAGCATATCTTACTATGAGAAAGAAAGGATTAAGAAATGTACCAAAATCTTTTGCTACGAGTCCATAACTATCTTGTCCTGAACTAACCATACTAACCAATGATAAAGTAACCGACTATTCTGGCCAAACAATAACCTAACACAAGCCTCCATAAGCCCGAAATGTGCAGGAAAGCATTTAACAAACATAAACAATAACTTATACCTATACAACCCCCTTCCCCATAATACTAATAGACATAAGCACCAAGTAATTGTACTGGTGATAGGTGATGCATATGAATAAATAAATTCAAGAAAAATTGATAATACCATATCCAATTTGAGTGACATAATAAACCAAGTTTATACACCTCGTCCAACTCAGTATCTCACAAAGGCAGGACCTATGACGATTATCCTTCTCAAACACTATGGCTTACGGATGAAGGGGCCCATAGGAGACTCGGGATATCTGTATACACTGGTTGGTCATAAACTAGGACTTCTAATATCAAACTACTTTGTTTTGTACTGGAGAGTTAAATAAGTGCACGAACTTTAACTGTGACTAAAAGAATGTAAACCTCTAAATCCATTGCCCGAGATCAAGTTCATAACTAATTTGGTGTAATAGCGTAGAAAGGCCAGATCTTTCTCGATCGAAGTAAATAGTAGTGGTAAAAGAGTGAATTAATAATAGATCGAAATCATCCTCGATTAAATTTTTAAAATAGCTCATCTAGTTTCAAAAGCTCATAAAGCTCATAAATCATTAAATAGGGTGGTACAACTCCCATAGTAAAAAAATTCATTTTAAAAGTAAAAAGTAGGAATAGATCACCCTCTAGAAAATAGTAGTAAGATCAAGGATTTTGTTGGACATAGATATGAAATAAATATGAAATATGAAATAATAAATAATATACAAAAATATTTTTTTTGCTTGTCAAATGTCAAGAAACTAGTTCTCAAGAAGCCACTTGGAACCACCAAAGGATGTGGTGCAGTGGAGGGGACTGCTCCACCCTTAACCAAAGGTCTCGGGTTCGAGCTCTGGGTATGGATAAATCCTTGGTAGGGAGAGGTACCCCTAGAATAGGCCCAACCCGGCACGAATCAAGATTAGTCAGGCTCCAATGCGGGTACCAAACACCGAATGGAAAATAAAAAAATAGCCACTTGGCATAATTATAGGCTAGACTATTCTCCTTTATAACATATATATATATATATATATATATATATATATATGAAATAAATCTGAAACAGTTAATAAGCTGCAATATTTTTTGTCGCCAAATCTTCTTTTTATATATAGATATGAAATAAATATAGGACAAATATGAAACAATTAATAATTTACAAAATGAATATTTTATTGTCAAGTGTCAAGTAGCTAGTTCCCAAAAGGCCACTTGGCATAATTATAGCTAGATTATTCTCTTTTATTATATATAGATATGAAACAAATATAGAATAAAAATGAAACAATTAATAATCTATAGTATTTTTTTTTCAAATCTCCTTTATGATATATAAAGATATGAAATAAATATGGAAAACAATTAACAATCTATCAAATTATTTTTTTTTGTTGTCAAATGTGAAGTAGCTAGTCCCATGTCGTCACTTGACATATTAATAGGCTAGGCTATTCACCAATATATATATATATATATATTTTAAATAAATATGAAACAATTATTAATCTATAAAATTAATTTTTTTGTTGTTAAATTAAAAGTAGCCGATTTTCAAAAAGCCACTTGGCATGACTATAGGGTAAGCGATTCTCCTTTATTACATATATAGATATGAAATAAACAAGAAATAATTAAAAATATGAATATATATAATTAAAGTAATTTTTGATATATTTTTTATTTTTTATTTTATTTTAAAAATATATAAAATTCAAGAAGATTATCTAAGGACAAATCTTAGTTATTCTAATCCAATAGAAGTCGATCTTAATAGTTTTTATCCAATATAAGTTAGACTTAGTTGTTTTTTTTACCACAATATGAAATAAAAATGGAATAAATATGAACCAATTAATAATCTATAAAATTATTTTTTTTGGTTAAATTTCCTTTATTATATATATAGATATGAAATAAATATGAAATTACTAATAATCTATAATAAAAAAATTATCAAATGGTAAGGAGCTGGTTCAAGATGTTTATTGGATTAATTATAGGTTAGACAATCATACTTTATTATTTATATAATTTTTTTATTTTTATTATTATTTTTAAATACTAGTTTAACCGCATGTGCTTTGCACGTGCAACGTTTGATTATTTAAAATTAAATGATTTTATCTATTGTGGAGATTTTTAATGAAGTGTAAAAGTTTAAATCACTTTTGAAAGGATTCCTAACGTTTAAATATAAACATATATTTTAGTGTAAACAAATATCTATTTTACCACCAGAAGTTTCAAGTAATTATTGGATCATCACTTTTGTGTTTGTCATACATTAACTCTTTCCTTTACTGCAAGAGGCTAACAAAGATGCATAAATTTGAATCATATTTTTGGTGCAACATTTTTTCTTTGTTTCCTCTATATTTAAAATTTTTCCTTGTTTTAAAGTCAAATCTTTACAAAATCATTGATTACATTCTTATTACAAACTTAAAACTTTTAAAAATTTAATACTTCTTAAATTTTTTCTTTTTATAACATTTTTATTTTTATTTCTAGACCTTTCAAATCTTCTTAAAATATGTTTTATTTGATTTAAAATTCTCAAACTAATGAAAAACTATTAGTTGACAATAATTATAATGACTTCTAATACGGAAAGGTTTTATCATCAATATATTTAATTATTTTTTAACTCTTAAATATTAGGAAAAAATAGTTAAAAGATGAATTTTTTTAAAGAAAAGACTTTTAATGAAGGAAAAAAAATTCAAACAACATTTCTAAGCTCTTTTTCACTTTTAACATATTATAGGTATGTAATTCAAGAAGATTATTTAAGGACAAATATTAGTTGTTTTCATCCAATAAGAGTCAATCTTAATAGTTTTAATTCAATCGAAATTAAACTTAGTTATTTTTTACCCTAATATGAAATAAATATGGAATAAATGTGAAATAATTAATAATCTACAAAGTTATTTTTCTTGTCAAATATCTTTTATTATATATAGATATAAAGTAAATAAGGAACAAATATGAAACAATTAATAATCTAAAAAATTAATTTTTTTCATTGTCAAATCTCCTTTATATGAAATACTAGATATCGATTACCCGTGCCAGCACAGACCCAATATATGTTATTTTTTTATCTCAATTTAAATTATTAAAATAATTTCTATTTATAATTATTGTGATTTATAATATTTTTTTCCTTCAGTTTCAATGTAAATGATGTTGGTATAATTTTGAGAGTCAGTCAAATATTTTATATTTTTAAATTTCTTAACTTGTTAATTATGCAGTTTGTAATGTCTTTTACATTATTTTTCAATAATATATGAATATTCTTTTCATCTCAATTTATGTGGCACAGATAATATTTCGGCAGTCAATCAATTTTTTTTACATATATACTTTTATATTAAGTTCTTAATTATTGTAATTTATAATATTTTTTATTTTATTTTCAAATAATATACGTTATTTATGTCTTGCTCTGTCTCATCTCAATTTATGTGCACTAGTATATTTTCGATAGTCAATCTAATTTTTCATGTTGAAATATCATTTTATGTCTCTTTTACCTTGTTTTATGAAATATTATAAATTTTTCAATACTTAGACGATCATAAAAATTACATAGGGGTGATATAATAAAATCATGCTGAAAGCAATGAAGCACACATGTCTTAAGTGACTTATAATAACTAATTAGAAGTGATATAATAAAATTACTATAAAAATACTTGTATAATAATTAATTAATGATGGTATAGTAAAATTACGATTGAAACAGTCATAAATGTCTATTTTAATTTATTTCTAATAAAATATCATTAATTTTTTAAAATATAAATAACTTATAATATTGAATTAGGGATATAATAATTAATTGGGGATGATATAGTAAAATTACAATTTAAGAAGCTGAATCAGACATTTTATAAATGTTGATTTTAATTTTTTATAAAATATTATTAATTTTTAACACATAAATGACTTATATTAATTAATTATGGGTTATATGGTAAAATTACAGCTGAAGCAGCTGATGCAGGCATGTCGACCTCCTGCCTACTTCAGCTGCTCAACTCCCTCTTATAAATAAGAGAAAATAGGGAATAAATTTAAAATAATTAATAATCTACAAAATTATTTCTTTGTCAAATCTCCTTTATTATATATATATTGATTTGTCAAACTTGTCGCTCATTAGTTAATATTATCGTGTAGACGACACCGATATGCCTCCTAGTTAGCTGCTTGTACGACCATACATGATGTTTTGATGGTAATATTATGTTTCCCTCTATCTTTCGTATGCCTAACCTATTGAAGACACTCAAACCTACTTATTGACTCAAGTAATTTAGTAGCTCATAATATATGATAGCATGCATGCCAAGTTTAGACATGATATGGCATTATCTATTGTTCCCTCCGTCACTTATGTGATACAATTGGAATTTTGAGTGTTATTTTTTTTTTCTTCATCATAATTTTTTGTAATTTTAATGCTTTTAGTTGTTAATTTTTATATCTTATAGTCTCTCTTACGTAATTTCCAAATCAATAAATTTCATTTAAAAAACTTTAAAGCTAGTATTTGTTAATTTATGATCAAAGTTTAGAAGAATGAATTTTGAAATTTCAACGGTATCACATAAATGGTATAGAAGGAGTATCATATATTTGTTATGTTTATGCAATTGTACTTTTTTCAAAAACATTTTTAGGATCTTTGCTATATTTCAAATATTCAAGTAAAATTTAGTTACAAAACATTTCAAAAGTCATAAATATTTTTTCATCTGATCAAGTAACTAATGGCCAGTCTTGTCAGCACCACCACCACGTCCGGCTCTATCCAAAAACTCAAAAGGATGGACACTATTATGAAAATATGTACTTCGAGTGCATATTCACACACGTATATTTAAATATTTATAGAAAATATAATACTACTATGTGTGATATAGGAAAGGGGAGCATGGGTTTACATGAACCGGGTGATCCCACCTAGATTTGCTAAATATAGTTGCAAACCAAAATTGGTGAGCAACAAAAAAACTTAAGAGAACCAGAGTTTGTTTCTAAATGAATGACAAATGCAAAGGCAATAATATACAACTAGAGTTTAGAACTTTAGATGTACTAAAACGTCTACTCTAATTCTTGAGAACTGATCTGAGGTGGATTTATGCACCTCAACATTGTTTTCTATACTTAATTAGCTTACTTTTGATGACCTCTTATGTAATTAATGATATAATCTTTTTATAAATAAGAATCTATGTGTTTAGTTATGAATTTGTAGTGTTTAACGTGTGTTCATAATGATTTTGGAGTCAAAACATTAAGTTAAAGATCAAATACGAAAACTAGTACTATTAGATTGAGCTATTCTAACGACCTGATTTTTGATGAATTATGTGAAATATGAGTTTCGGTATGATTTGACCATTTTAATAATCCTCGTTATTGCATTGTGGTATTTCTGGGGTGAGGAGATAAGTGGCATGATTTTCGATGCATTTTACTACCATTTTGGTGATATTGCAATTTTTAGTGGTTTCGATAGTCTTATAGTTGACTTTAGTTGATATCTTTTGATCCGTGCAACGGATGAAAAAAATGGATTGTAGTAGGAGATCCAAAACATTAATTTCAGGGTGACAACATGGTTGGTGTGGTTTTATGGCTTTTCAATATCATTTAACCCTCAGTTTGGAAAGTTGTATTTTTGGGTGTCGGGCGTCAACTTTGTGAAAATGACATTTTCTCAAAAATCTAAAATTGGCATTGAGTCTGAAGCATCGAATTTGATAGGTTAGTATAGTTCGATTGTGTTTACAAGATTTCACATGAATCCTTAGTGGCCTGCGGAAGTCACCAGCTGGTGCACCCGCGATCGCGATGCTCTTGTTTACAATCACAATCGGGCCTGCATTCGAAGTATCGCGATCACAATAGCCTTTCTCCGATCACAATATCCTTGAAAAGAGAGGTACCGCGATCACGATCTTGGTTTGCAATCACGAATCCTGGTTATATAAATACGTTGTTTTTGCCATTTTACACTAGTTTTGAGACTTGGGGCTTAGAGTTTCATCATTTTGAGCTATTTCTTCAGCTTATACGCTTGGGTAAGCTCCATAACACCTATTTCAACTATTTTCTTCAATTTTTATAATCTAATTCTTGTTTTAAACTTGAATTGAGTTTGAAATTTGGAGAATTTGGCTCGTAAGATCTAAAAATTGTAATTCTCAAATTTAAACCCCAAGTTGTACCTCTTTTCACTTGGATGACTTTCTAACTTCATAATTATCAGTTTTTCCTCAACTTCATCTTCAAAACAACTTCGAATCTTTATTTTAAAATGAATTTCAGGGGTTTCACCTAGTAAAGTTTAAAAATGTTTTTTTTTTTTAAATTTAGACCTTATTTTTAACTTATTTTTGTTTGGGTTTTTAGCTGTAGAATTCTAAAAATAAGGGGAAGTTATTTTTGAAATAAAGTTATGATTTTTTCCCATCTTTTTTTATAAACTCATTTCAGGGGTCCGTTTTGACCCGACTTGAAAAATAGGCAATATGGGTATCAGTGGCTTTATTTTGATGTATATATTTATATTTTGATATTTTAATTTATTTTGGATCTGTGCGTGAGGAGTAAGATTGTTGATTGAAGGCCTTGTTCCAATTTTTGTCATTCATAGTAGGTTATGTTTAACTTATTTTAGACTAGATTGGGTAGTTAATTTTGATACAAAAGCATGTTACAGGTATGAAAACTAATCATCAAAAAATGGATATCTTAATGCGTTGTGCCCATGTGGAGGCCTATATGCGATGTTATGTGGTGGTTTTGGAACATTATCTTCTATGTGGGACCATGTGGGGTCCTATGTGATATTGATGGTCTTGTATACATCATGATAATTATTGTATCTTGTTGATTAAAAAACATGTTGTGATATCAATTGTATGTTGTGTTGTAGTCATACTCTATTGGCATATGAATCAAGTTGTATTTCATAGATGGTTGGAAATAATAAGTGGATATTTTGCTCATGGATGTTATATTGGTTGGTTGTGGAAATACTCATTGTGGTTGGTTGTAGAAATACTCCTTGTGGCTAATTGTGGAAATACTCATTGTGGTTGATTGTGAGCATTTCACCCCTATACTTATTCATGAAACAATGGTGTCACTGTGGAAATATTGAGACACTCTGGCAACACATTTTTCTGATAGAAAATGTGACATCTTATAAAACCCTCCCCAAGGGATGTGTTGGGGAGGAGATATAGATATATGGAATGTATATGGGTTGACCAAATTTCTGGTCGCTTGGGGGCTTAGGTGTATATGCACTAGGTAATAACTGTAAATTACCAAAAAATTTCTTCTTGGACAATTTCTTGCCCTATTTTCCACCTTATTGTTGGCTAACATCCTGATCTGCCGACATAACCCTCTTTGTCTACCTCTCCTCTATCTCTGCCTTCTTCTTATTCTCTTCCTCTACCTGTTGCAGATACGCTACCAACCTAGATACATCCATATCACTATTCAAGCTCGCCTCCTTATATTCCATCACCATATCATCAAAAAGATCGGACCCAAATTTTCTTATACGAGATCTTATATTGGACACTAACTCTAGGGCATAACAAGACAGTTAGCTGAAATTTTGGGCATACTCTTTAACACATATCTTACCCTACTTTAGATCTACAAACTTCTCATTCTTAGCTTCCATTAACTCCTAAATAAAGAAGTGGTCAAGGAAAGCGTTAGAAAACTCTTCCTACTGTTGGTTCTACATTTTAACCTCTCAAGACTTCCCACTTATCATACCACTGATAAGCTACCCCTTTAAACTGATAAGCTGTAAATTCTACCCTCTCTGAATCACTAGCATTACTAACTCTAAGTCATTTTCCATCTTATCCACAAATTCTTAATGATATTCCTCCACATTGGAACTTTTAAAATTCAAGGGATTCATCCTCATGAATTGGCTAACCTGAGTGACATTAGATGAACTAGTGACAGAACCAACATTACCAGACTGGTGGGACCGTGATACAACAACTGAGCAAGTACGTGAATGGACATATAGAACTCAACATTTGAGACCTCTCTATGTGGAGACTAAGTACAGTTAATGCTAGTCAATATGATGATTTAGGTAAAAATATTTCTCATTCATGAATCTTGTAAAAGCTTTAGGAGAAAACTCACCCCTCTTTAGTTGTATTCAAATAACCACCATAGAAAAGAAAAAACAATATCAACACGAGTAATACTCTTCAAAACCATTCACATGAATAATTAAGTAAAGGAAACTATTCACAACCTCATTTATTTAATCAATCACAATATATACGCACAGACTCTCGACAAAATTGCATAATTGAGGCATAAGTGCGAATCTGAAAACATGTTCTTGTAGTAAAATTAAATCCCATAATTTAAACACTAAAAAGGGTTTAAAAGATGGTAAATTAAAACCCCATGGATTTTAGGTCGTTCTACATAGCTTTGATAGAAATAAATTGAACAAAAGTTAACCTGGAGGCTCTTTTACACATCTTGTTAATTTCTTGACTCAGATAAGGAGAAGAGAATGTTCTAATGTTGATTTAGGGTAAATCCCAATTAGGAAAAACATAATAGAATATTAGGGGATGATTTTAGGTGTATAAGGACAAAAATAATCCAATGGACACTTAAAGATTTTGGAAAACCATCAGGCAAACAGGGGGCGAGGGGGGATCACATTGCAGGTGGCCCCCTTGCATTGCAGGACCCTCCGCGTGGGGGAGGTAGTGGACTCCCACAGCGCAGGGTCACCCTAGCAACGCATGTCCTATGTTCTTGCATAAAATTTCCCTAAACACTTTTGAACACGTCGTAAAGTGATTTATACTTAATCTAGGGGTCACATAAGCTCGTTCTACGCTCTATTTGTGCGTCAAGACGCTCAAAGTGTTACACACTATCCTCCATAGGTCGTACTTGTGGGATTATATTGTCTATGTTATTGTACCTGTAATTGCTAGTAATGATTGAGATAAGGATCTATCAATTGTGAAAAAATTTGTCCAAAGAAGTAGTTGAAAGGGCACCAACAGAAACAAGAACCAAATTGCTATATTACATTTCTAGACTTATTAAATTACATTTCTGAGTTAGAGGGAATCTAACCCATTTTTGTACAACCAAAATGTTAAAAATGAGACATAAAAACACATTTTTTTTCAAAAACTAATCATATCATCCATCATTCTTTACTTCGTATTCACAAACAGACAGTCAAGTTGGGACTTTTATCGAACACATTGCAGACATCTTTTAACATTAACAATTGCCACTACAACAATAAGAATAATGTGTATATATTTTGGTTTCTAAGCAGAAAAAAATGGTGTAATAATGGAGAAGTACCTGTTTAAGGAAATGGTATAACGATTTACTTCTCTTCTCCATTATTACAACAATTTGATAAAAGAAAGAGACTTTAAACATGATCTCCACCGTCTGTTAAACAAGTAATACGTTAAAAATAACAAGGAGAAAAACAAAAATGCTAATCTACTCAATTTTTTTTTATAACATTCACAATTAGTTCATATGAGACTTTCATCAAACACGTTGTCGATAAAACAAATATAGTGTAAGAATGGAGAAGAACCTATTTTTTTCTTACTATGTTTCAAAGTATGAAAATATCTGAAATTTAATTTTAAAAGCAATACTGCAATATGTATATATTCCTTAGAATTGATCTAATACAATCTGATGGCTCTTATTTCCCTAAATAAGACTGAATAGAGCAGTAGGTTAAATGTTGAGGTATTTACCTAGAAACAAGGATTAATTTTCACTAAATCTTCGATTAGCCTCTAGGCACAGACTTTTAACAATAGTAAAAATACTCAATAGGGAAAGTACAAGCCAATCGGGCTAGATCTTATCTTATTAATCCCTCACAAGTATACAAGAAATATGATACAAACATAATTTTTATAGCACACCCTGCAATGTATACAAGTAATGATATTACTTTGAAATAAGAAATGGTCCTATCAAGTAGGTTTGTTTCAAAGTAACTTGATGATCTTGCTCTTTGTTTTGTAGAACAATTAAATAAATTTCACCTTTCTTGGCATATGGTCATGTTAGGAGGTTGCACCTTTCTTAGAAAGTTGCCTCAAACAAAGGGCTCTTGGAGCAATATCAATTCTCTTAGAGAAAATAAACCTACACATATTGCTTTTACCTTTACATCAGGAGTAATTTCACGTATTGTTTGACGTAAAACAGATAGTGGATTCTTATTTGATGGTGTAGGCAGATGCCCGGGGTGATATATTCACATTGCTCTTGAATAATTTCTAGCAACAAATCTTTCATCCTTATCTGTAACCTTCCTGCATTAGATTTTCAATGAGTATCTAAAGAGTAGCAGCTAATTGCAACAACAATTATATTCCAACACAGTCAGATTAATTGTATTTCAAAAAGCACTAAACAATTAACAGGTTCTCTCTATTCATATAGATATATTTAACACCAGACCCTTAGCATGATTATGAAAATGAAGATAACACACTTGGAATCAAGTTACACAATAAATTCAAATAGTATTTCTCAGGACACTAACCATATGCATCAAGGTTTGAAGGAGATAGACTTCTTGAAATTGCCCTCTGTGTAGTATGTGCTTGCCACATTAAAACTGGGGCCACAGTCTGGTGACTGCTTAAACTTCACCTCATTTATTTATTCGAGTTTGTCAACCAAAGTTAATGAACTTAAAGCTACCATATGCTGAAAAGAAACTATGTAAGAAAATATTAGAGATGAAAATGAGAGTATCCAACATTGGAAAAGAATTAACCTTCAAGAAATGCGATAAATGAAAATGAGAGTCCAACATTGGAAAAGAATTAACCTTCAGGATAGGTCATATTCTTAGTACCTCATTACCCTGGACTCATTCAATTTCCGTCAATTGATGCATTAATAGGCGCAAGCATATTTTTAATAATAAAAGTTTTAGATGATCATTTATTGATCAAAGTGACTGAGAAATAACATACTTACACATTATACTTACTGACAAACCATAGATAACACTGCAAGGCAAAACAGATAACAAACGTTGAAAAAACATAACCATTTGCACCAGGGTTTTGAACGAGATAGGCTTCCATTAATTTCTACAATGGTCTTAAAATCGTCCTCTGTATAGTATGTGCTTGTCAGCTTAGAGTTGGAACCATCTTCTCGTAACTTCTTAAACATCACCATTAAGTTATTTTTTTTTACTTTGTGAATCCTTGTAGAAATAAAGGTAACACCTGTAGAAAAGGTGATATTGTTGGCACCTTATTACCCTGGACGCATTCAATTCCCATTGATTGAGGTATTAATAGGCACAAGGGGATTTTTAATAACACTTGCAGTTTCTCATGAGCCTAAATGTTGTACTCAGCTATATAAATATATTGATAATTAAATACATCAGCCTTCAACACCAAACACTTTCTATGGTTGATTCCACCAGCTGCATTACAATTATAAATGACAACTATAACTTTTTGTAGGAAGAGATCCCATATTTATATTGCATTGAATTTCTCAATGACTTTAGTACCAGAAGACTTTTCACATGTTTATGATGATGGTATTTGTTGAAGATTTACAAAAACCTTGAGAAAAATGGAGATATAGGATAACTTTCATATAGTAGAGAGATTGCCGACATTATTTTCAACTACCTCTTTCCCTATAGCAAAGAGTTGGCAACTCCATGTATGTTTCAAAGAGATACTTATAGTTGCAGTCACTAGCAGTTGCTGGCATAAAATTCACGGTGCAAGGCAAAGCAGTGGCACGCCTAATAGGAGGTGAACAAAGCAAAGAAAAGCTGAGGGCAGCAATGAAGGGTTCTGTATTTAATACGGACAGAGAATGTTTTTGGGAAAGAAACAAATTTTCTTATTTATGCTTCAAGATTAAAAGTTCTTTAAACATATGTACGACATTGTGTATCTTAATGTTAGTATTAATATGGATGACTATTGTCTGATGTACCGATGAGTTGTTTGCTTCCTCCTCTCTTTTCTCCATTTTTCCCTTTTTCAATGATTGTACTTTCCAAAGTATCTTCTACTGCCCTTCCTTTCTAGTTCTCAAGGTCTGAAGCATAAAACTTTATTAGTTGGAAGAAGTAATATTACAAGAAACTGAGAAAGGAAACATAAAAAGTCATAGAAGGAAACAATATTGATTTACAAAAAATAAAAAAGAAGCAAAGTAGTTTATAAGATGAAGAGGAAAACAAATTGAAAAAACAAATTGGATTTGATGAGGATTTTAATATTATCTGTATAATATTTTAGTGTCTCTTCTTGGTGCCTTGTCTTTTCCTCTTATGTTAATGGATTTTTAGTCATTAAGTGGCCTAGTGTGGCGTTAATGTATTGTGATTTACTAGCACATTAATGTTTGGAAGGAAGAGTAACATTACTCCATTAGTTGCACATCCAATTTGTGGCATTAACTACTAACATAAGAGGCATGCAATTGTTGCATTCACTTCTAACCTTTCACTGCCAAAACGTGCAACAGTTTTACTACCATTTTACTTCCATGTTTTATGGAAATTACTTTTATGAGTTAGTGATAAGTATATCGGCATAAGTTTCTTATAACTTATGTAATTTCTATCATTATTCTCTTCATTACTCTTGTAACTCTTGTACCTTAAAGGCCTTTGATCTTCCTCCTTTACTACCATCATTAATTCTTTTTGAATGCTTTACCTCCTATAAATAGTGGTGGTCTTGCATATTTTTTAAGTATAAGATAATATAGAGTTCACAAAAGTTTGTACAAAAAAGAGTTTATTAGTTGAAGGGAGGTGTTCTTTTCGTGGAGCTTTGAACTCTACTCTTGTCCAGAGTTGTTGAGTTGTTCTTTGTGAGAAGGCTGTTGTATCCTAGAGGGGAAAATTCAAGAAGATTACTGCTGGATTGGTGAAATAATTTACTGCAGTAGAATTGAATCTCCTTAAAGAGGGCAAAATATCTGTGCCTCAGCCGAAGAAGAAGAAGATAACTTTTATTTTTCTTCAAAAGTTTAACTAATATACACCGACAATGTAGAATTTTTCTTACACAGTCTGGTAGCTTAATAGGGGAAATTTTGGTTGAGAAGCCTCTTTGAGTTCTGAATTTGCAAAAATGACCCCTTTGTCTTTTTATCATTTAAAAATTAAAAAAGATTAATTAAAAAATGGACCATGATAATATACTAAAAAGTATGATACCTAAAAATGAATGTGCATCATTTTTCTTTCATATAATCGCCCATAAATCTATAATCTGTAGGATAGATACATAATTTGTCTGTCTGACAAGATGCGTCAGCTTCGCATATGGTCATAAATTCTTAGTTTTCTTGCTTAAAAGTCCAACATACTCATCAATATATGATATAATTGCTTTATTTTTGGTAAATGTGAATGTACCTCATATTTTCTTTCATATAATCGCCCACAAGTCTATGCTATGTTGGATAGATTTGTAAACTGTCTGTTAGTAGAGATGCATCAGCTTTGCATATGGTCATGAATTCTTGGTTTTCTTACTTATAAGTTCAAATACTCTTTAATATATCACATTGTTGCTTTAGTTTTGGAAAAAGTGAATGTACCTCATATTTTCTTTTGTATAATCGCACACAAGTCTATAATCTGTTGGATAGTTATGTAATCTTTCTGTTAGGAGAGATGTGTCGTCTTTGCATATGGTCATTCTCGTTGTTTTTCTTATAAGTCCAAGATACTCTTTAGTATATCATATAATTGCTTTAGTTGTGGTAAAAGTGAATGTACCTAATATTTTCTTTCGTATAATCATCCACAAGTCTATGCTCTATAGGATAGATTTGTAATCTATCTGTTAGGAGAGATGTGTCGTCTTTGCATATGGTCATGAATTCTTGGTATTATTGTTTATAATTCCAACATACTCTTTAATATATTATGTTTTTTCTTTAATTTTGAAAAAAATTTAATGAACCTCATATTTTCATTCGTATAATATCCCACAAATCTATAATCTATCGGATAGATACATAATATGATTGTTAGGAGAGATGCGTCGGCTTCACATATGGTCATGAATTCCCGAAAAAGATTTTTTTGTGGGAGATTTTTTCCCCTTTTAATTGAGTTGATGACTTGTCCCTTTGTGGACTTGTTTGTAATTGTTAAAACTTGTAAGAAAAATTTATATCACAAAAAAATTTAATTATTCACAAAATGGATCATCTCCCTAAATTAAAAAAAACTTGTAGTCCATTTAATTAAAAAATAGACTTAAAAGGTCTATTTAACAAAGTCTCCCATTAATAGGCAATTACCATTACTAATATGTTACTACCTATTTTTCAGCTTTTCTTTCTTTTCTTATTTTTCATTCTTAAACACTCCATCCTTAATCCCCCTTTTCTCTGCCATTCCAGATTTTCACTTCTCTCTCTCATGTCGAAACCATCTTCTAATCCCAACCCATTAAATTATTTTATTTTGAAATCGTTTTTTGGATTCAATTTTATTGACTACTGAAAAGATTATTTTACATGATTTACTAGATGGTAAAATTATAGCTTAATCTTTTTTAATTGAAAATAAATTATTGTTTCTTTGTATGATCAGAATTTGATAAAATCTGGCCCTCGACATTTAGATGCAATTTTAATATCATTTAGAGATCATATTAAGCTTTTGACAGTTAATTTTAAAGTGTGACAGAAGAATCTTTTTGACCTCATAAAAAACAAATAATGTTGATAATTTTTCTATGACAGTAATTATTTTAAAAAAATTCTTACTCTTAAAATTAACAATTGTATATTAACCCCAAAACTTCTCCATATCTATAGTTTTATTAAAATCAAGTTAGAGTATACTAAGGATAGAGTTGGTGATTTCTTCAATGGTGTAAGTTGTGGATTGTTTCAATAATGTTGAATAATTAAAATAAAACGGAAGAGATATGGAATCCTTTGTATATTTGGCAAAATAATCATACAATAATATAGAGTCTTAGTTACCTTTTACTATTATTTTTCTTTTATATAATTCAAATGTAAAAGAAATTAAAATAATTACAACTTACCATTAAAACTCTTAAAGCATACTAAAAATAAGTTGATCGTGTAATTTTTATTTGTACTGACAGTGCGTTCTAGTTAATCTCTTCAGTTGTGATTTTTTTGGCTATAATATTATTGTAATTTCACCAATAATTTTAAGGAGATCTTATGGAAAAAACTGAAAAATCCGTGGATGTCAAGATGAGAGATCTTAACAAGACCTTTCGATTCAATGGTACTCATTTCAAGAGGTAGAAGGGAAAAGTACTTTTTTACTTGAGTCTTGTCAATGTTTCATATGTGTTAACTTAGAAGAATCCAAACAAAGTAGATAGCTCTTCCATGAATGATGAAGAACTTATTTCTCTCCAAGAAGAAAGTTGAAAATACGATGGTGACTCCTTCAAGTGTCGACATTTTCTTCTTAATTGTCTATCTAATATTTTGTATGATTGTTATGATAGAACTTACTCTAGTGAAAAGAAAATTTGAAAAGTATTGCGTATTAAAGTATGACACTGAGGAGGCTGGAGCAAAAAAATATGCGGCTAGCAGATTTTTCCATTTTCAAATATTGGACAACAAGTCAGTGGTAGGTAGAGCTCATGACTTCATAATGATTGCTGGAGAGCTCAGGTCTGAGAAAGTCAAAATTAGAGATAACCTTATTGTTTATGCCATAACATATTAATTTCCTTCTTATTGGAAGGAATTTCAAAAAACCATGTGTCACTAGCAAATGAAAATTTCCCTAGAGATTTGTAATGAGAATTTGCATGAAAAAAGAGGCAAGGGGCCAAGATGCACTTTTACAAATAGAAGAGAACAACATCACACCGAAGGTAAATTTAACTACTTCAAATAAAGCTAACCCTGAAACAAACAAAAATACTGCTTTAAAGCTTAAGAAGAAAAAAATCAAGAAAAATAATGGTATACATGTCAAGGACAATAATGGTGGAAATAATCAAGCAAAAAATTATCATGTTTAAGAAAAGAGACAGTGCTTTGTCTGTGGTAAGAGTGGACATATTGTTCGATTTTGTAAATTTTAAAAATGTGGGATTATACCTCAAGAAAATACTACTTAAGAACCATTTATGGTGGTGATAACAGACATAAACATAGTGGATAATATTGATGGTTGGTGGGATGACTCTGGTGCAAACAATCATGTATATTATGATAATGTCTAGTTTAAAAAATATACTTCTTTTGATTTTGTTAGTGAGCCTCTTGCAATGCCTATTCGTGTATCCAACCCAGGTAATTCTTTAGTGGTGGATCGGGTACATCAACCTTATGTTGTAACCTTTTCCGGACATGAGACTTTGGTAGACTTGCTTGGGTTAGATATGGTTGATTTTGATGTTATTTTTGTATGGATTGGTTGGCTTTTTACCATGCTATCTTAGATTATTTTGCTAAACTATGAATTTAGCTTTGCTGGGTGTTCAATGGATTGAAGGGTCCTCTTTATTCAGGTGTCAAGAGGGTCCTATCTTATGTTCTATCTCATCGATTGGTTGAGAGAAAATGTTTAGTTTATTTGGATCATATTTGTAATACTACTGTTATTTCACCTCCTTTCTTAGATTTTGTTAGTGTTGTTCATAACTATATGAATGTGTTTTCTATAAATTTTCCTGGTGTGCCTCCAAATCGTGATGCTGATTTTGCTATTGATGTTGAGCCGGGCACAAAGCCTATTTCTATTCCTTATCATGAGATGTACCCAATAGAGCTGAAGAAACTGAAGGATCAATTATAGGAGTTATTGGATAAGGGATTTATCTGACCTAGTATTTTGCTTTTTGGTGCACCTATGTTGTTTGTGAAGAAAAAATAGGTCTATGCAAATGTGTATTGATTATCGACATTTGAATAAAGTGAAAGTTAAGAATAAGTATCTTCTTTTTCACATTGATGATTTATTAGATTAGCTTGAAGGTGTTGTGATGATTCAAAGATTAATTTGAGGTTTGAATATCACCAGCTGAGGATTAGAGCTTCAGATATTTTAAAGACAACTTTTCGGACTCGATATGGTCACTAAGACTTCTTGGTCATGTTCCTTGGGTTGATTAATTCCCCTGTCACATTCATGGAGTTGATGAACCCGGTATTTCAACCATATCTTTACTCTTTAGTTGTTGTATTTATAGATGATATCTTGATGTATTCCAAGAGTGAAGCTAAGCCTGAAGAGCATTTATGGATTGTACTTCAGAGATTGACGGATGAGAAGTTGTATACAAAGTTCTCTAAGTGGGAGTTTTGATTTGAGTCTATTCTTTCTTGGGTCGTACAGTGACTAAGAAAGATATTATGGTTGATCAAACTAAGATTATAGTGGTTCATGATTGGGTTATACCTACTTCGCCTACTGAGATTCTGAGTTTTGTTATCTTGGCCAGGTATTATCAATATTTTGTTGAAGGCTTCTATTCTATTTCAGCTACTTTGACTAAGTTGGATCAGGAGAAGATCTCCTTCCAGTAGTCTGATACTTGTGAAGTGAGCTTCCAAAAGCTCAAGCATTTATTGACTTCAGCTTCTACATTGTCTTTATCTAAGGAGGGTCTGGTCTTTATTGTATTTTGTGATGCTTCAGGTGTTTTATTGGGTGTTGTGTTGATGTAGGAGGGCAAGGTAATTCCTTATGCATCTCGTTAATTGAATCCTCATGAGAGAAATTATCCTACTCATGATTAGGAGTTGTGCGTAGTGGTGTTTTCATTTAAGTTATGAAGACACTACTAGTTTAGAGTTTAATGTGATATCTTCTCAGATAATCATAGACTTTCGTATATCTTCACCTAGCGAGATCTTAATATGAGACAGTGTCTTTGTCTTGATATTCTTAAGGATTATGACTTGAATATTCTCTTCCTTTCGGGAAAGGCTAATGTAGTTGCAGATGCCTTGAGCGAAAAGTCGACTAGCATTGATAGCTTGGTGCATATTTTGACCTAGGAGAGCCCTTTAGCCTTAGAGGTTAAGTCTTTGGCTAACTTGATGGTTAGATTTGATATTTTGACACCTGGGTGCGTTTTGGTATTTGTGAAGTCTAGATCTTCTTTGATGGGGCAGATTCGAGCTCTTTAGTTTGATTAAGTTGATTAAGGTTGATTTAATATAAGGTTTTTAGTGGCGAGGCTAAGGAATCCTTGATAACGCTCAATCTACAGCTCTCGTAGGAGTGTAAAGCGGTCGTTAGCAAATATAGAACCCAACCTGGGTTGGGTATCGATCCCACAGGGAATAGCTTGGCCAACAAGTAGGCAACGATTACTAGACTTTTAGTGCAAGTCTCGTAAGTAGGGGGGATTGTAATGTGTAACCACAGTATCAATGTAAAAACTGAAAATAGCAAAATAAAAAGAAAGAATGTCTAGTAGGTTGTAAAACAATGAGAATTGAGGAGTTGGAGTTATGTCCACATTCTGAGTTATACGTCTCTATTGGCTATGAGTGTGTAGAATTCAGACATGTATGTGCTTATAGAGAATTGTATTCGATGGTAAATCCAGGGGTCTTTCGACCTATTCGAGGATTATTTCACTTTAACTCTTTTGAGCTTAAAGCGTGTCTAACGGTACGAATTCTCCAAGAGGTTAATCCAGTTACTGCACTAACTGTTTAATAGGGGATGGGACCCTACTACCTTGACACTATCTCTTTTCCAGACAAATAACCTTTCTTTAAAACAAGTTAAATGTTATACTGGCGTATTCTTGTGTTTACAACCGCAAATAATTTAGATTAAGATGAAGAGAATAATGATATAAGCAGCATACGTGTCACGAACTCACAGACTCATAGTAATAGATAGTACCTCATTCGGCTTCCATAACCCCAACAGAGAAGTTTAGTTACCCATGAATGCAAAGGAGATCACGATTGACATTGTTATTATACCACAATAATGATTAATTTCGTGTAGCACAAGAGTGGTAGGCATTTAGGCGTGAATTCCTAGGCAAAGTAACGATTCTCTTGTTGCGGAAATTAAGAATAGATGAATAGAAGAAAAATAGAATTAATGAAAAGATTAGACTGTTGGAAGAGTAGAAAAGATTAATAGTTGAAGAATGAATATGGATTGTTAAAAATCTCTAGCATGATAGGGTATTTATAATACCCATATCCTAATCCTACTAAGCTAATGAAATACTTAACCAAATCCTACTAAGCTAATGAAATACTTAACCAAATTGTACTAGGTTAATGTAACATTATCCAAATCCAGATAGACTAATGAAATACTTAACCCAATTGTTCTAGGTTAATGTATTATTATCCTAATCCAAATAAGTTACTGCTAGTCCCCAAATTCTTCAGAAATGCTGTTTTAGCCCGGAACAGATTTTCCATGCATCACTTTTAGTCCTTAGGCGTCCAAGCTTCCTTTTCTCCTTTAGTGAAGCTTTCTTTGGCATCAAGTAATCCATAAAATGCTGAATTCTGCATCATTTATACCTGAAACTTTGCTAATCATGTTCGTTATCTCACTTACAGAAAAAAGGACTAAAAGTGCATGAAATATATAATTAGTTCTCAAAACTAGGCTAAAATATGGGCAAAATATATTGATATAGGCGCGTAATATCGCCTATCATCAACACCCCACACTTAAAGCTTTGTTCGACCTCGAACAAAATATCATGTCCGTCTAAACATCAATTTAGGGTTTCACAGTATCAACACAAAATATTCGTCAAGACAAGCACAACAATTATCAACAAAGAATAGTTTTCCGATCATCAGTAGAATCAGTTTAACCTCTAGTATAGACTCGTGATGGTGGTCAACTCATATCCAAAAGTTAAGGCATAAGGAATCATCTACAACTACCAAAAAGTCATCAACCATGTGTGTCTCACAATATATTACCCATAATCACTCATAAGTATAGCATATTTTTTCAAACATGGGTATCAAAATATCCTTGCTCTCGCTCTCACAAAGAATTCATATGCAGCAACTAATGACCATAGGCTTGCCCTTAGTGTAATGCTCCACTAAATGTCAGAATGCTAGGCTTAGGATCAAGTAGGTCTTTTGATGGTTGTAATGTAGGCTAAGGGATGGGTAGGACTATTTTGGCCAGAAATAGTGACTAAGTTCCTAAGCACTTTAATACATCACATTGTATCATCAACATTTTTCTTTCAACCTTTCTTCTTTCTTTTATTCTACCACACTTGTTCTCCTCTTTTGTTTTTCAATTTTAAGCATAACTCACTTTTCAGCTTTCTTTTCCTTTTTTCTTTTCATAACATACCTCTTATGATAGCACTTTCTTTTTCATAACTCTTTCAAGAACCACTGCAATTTAAAGTATCATACTCACACAATTTCCTCTTATTTCGTCCCATGACTTTATACATTAAAGCACTTAGGAATTTGGATCAAATTACGGTCTTGAAAAAAAGTGGATTGGGCTTACATATGAGGTTGTCAAAGAAGTAGGCTAAAGGCTCAAAAGGGTTTAACTAGGATGATGTCCATGGGTAGGTAAAATGAAGGTAAACATGTATAGGTTGCCAAAGAAATGCCTAAATCATCTCCTAAACTTACACTCCTTATTTTCGCTTTGCATACATACCAGGCAAGTTCTAGCATCAGCTACAAACATAGAATATACTATTAATCTCACACACACAAGGCACATGGTCGACTTTATTGGAAGTAGTATAGACTCTCGACCCAACAAGTGAAGGAATTGAACAACACAATATCACATAATGAGTCACAATTATAGCCTAAACGTTTCAATAGTCATGATTTTAGCACCTATTCTTGTTATGATCTCATGCTGCCTATTAGAATAATTTCGTGCGAAGCTAAGTAAAAACATTACTACTAAAAAAACTTAACTTAAACTAAAAAAATGAAACACACAAAAAAAAAGAAACAAATAAAACAAAGTAAACAAAGTGAACAAACATAGATGTGGTAGAGAAGTATAGCATGCAATACCGCCACCCCACACTTAAACGGGACACTGCCCTTAGTGGAAAGTAAATACGAAGAACCTGGTCAGTCGGACTCTTCCTCAATGTCGGGGGTCATACCCCCTTCGTCGGAATCATCATAAGAGTCGTCGTCAGAGTTCTCCTCTACGTCAGAGTCTGGCAAGCGTCGATCATCATCGGTCGGCGCATCATCGTCTACAGGTTCCTCAAAGTATGTACCTACTCCACACATCTCCCGTGCATGCATATTCATTGCATAGTCATGGTATAGCTGTTGGAGATCTGCAGCAGTTGGAACACGACCTCCACTCATCATTGTGAACCATGTCATGCCATAAAGATGATGGAAGAAACTCTTATCTCGAGCATGTCTCTCCGCAGTAGTAAGGTTGACACCATGTGTTGTTTCAGCATCTTTGACCTTTGTGAGGTCAACCTTCTTTGGGTTATGTGGGAGTTTGTGATCAGCTGGTTCCTCTTTGATATCCTCCTTCCGCACGATTGCTGTCAACAGATTACCAAAAGTGAAGTGGGACCTCTTGTGTAGTCTGGCCTTCCGCATTGTAGAATGAATGATTGCCCCAATGTTGATAGGGACATTCTTCATCAATGCATATACCAGGCACACTCTATCTCTTTTTATCTTGGTGTATTGCATCCCAGGAATAAGGCATGAGTTGACGATGCGCAACCAGATTCATGCTTCCCTATTCAAAGGAGCATAGGGGAAGGTGTTATGTCGTCCGATGTCTTGGTGTCTGCTCCACCTTGCCATGGATCTACTTCCACAAAGTGTGTATCGAATTGCTCTATAAGGAGGTCTGCTGTACAGCTCTTTGAATGGTGCTGGATCGACCGAAGGTAAGCCAAAAAAGGAGTTGATCAAATCCATGTTGAGCTGTAAAACTTGGCCCCGAATCTTGACTTCGCTGCCCGTGGTTTTCGGCCACCAGTTGGCGTAAAATTCTCTTGTCAAATCAAGATTACATTCTCCCATGTCACGGAAGATGAAATCCAGATTCAATGCCATGATTTTTGCCAACATACGCGGTTTCTTCTTCGCTAGGCTGTCCTTGTTGATCAAGTCTACATGAACATATTTGCTTTCCTTGTTGTTCCTATACCATTCTTTGGATTCCTCCTCAATAACCCATTTTATTCCAAACATTCGGCGGGGTAATTGCATTGAGTATGATTCTCCTTGGTCCTTGCGACCTCTCTTCTTGCCCTTTTGGGATGTGGTAGCCTTATCTTGTCTCGCTTTAGGTGCCATTGTTTCAGAGATTTAAACGATATTTCATGTTAGCATCAACTCAATGGAAACAATCTATAAACAAGCCATCGGGGTACCACCCCACACTTAGGTTCGTTGATACAAATCAGTGAAGTGAAAGTGGTCGATTACTTAGACTTCGTCGACATACGTTTAAGGAGCTATATTCCGACAAGAAAATCAGTGATGTATCACTTCTTGCAACCTTTGCAATACGTTCATGTTAGGTAAATCAAGACTACTACATAGGGGTTTCATCATGGTATAGTTTCTATCAATAATTACAACCTCCTATGTCGGTAGGCAACTATAAGTCTTATCCCGATGAACGGGATAGACTAACATGTAGGTATACAAGTGACAAGACTATGCAATGTTCATAACCATAGCAATTCCGCAAAGAGTATGACAATGCAATGAAAACCAAATTCAAGTCGGAAACAAGTTAAGATTATCCTAACGTACATGTTCACTCACATGGTTTTGCATCAACAATTCAAATACTTTAACATCACCAATATTTCTTCAAGATGTAGCAATTCATGATAGACATAGCAACGTAGTACTTACGAGACATAGATGAAGAATAAAAGAGTACTTACGTGATTGAAGCCTTTGGAGATGTTCTTGTGAATTGAAAGAGCAAAAAGAAAAATTTTGAGATGATTTGGAGTGGATGTGTGGCGCCTTTAGGTCAAGTTTCAATGTGTTTATGTTTCAAGACTAAGTCCCCTTTATATAGGAAAAGAATGGGTCGGTTTTTGACACATTTAAAATCGGTTTTGGAGACAAAAAGGGACCATAGGTGGCACCTTTAGCTTTGCCTATGCATGGTATAGGCGGCGCCTAATGCAAAGCATAAGCTAGCATAGGCGGCGCCTAGTGTAATGCATAAAGGGACCATAGGCGGCGCCTAGTGCATGGCATATGAGATTCCGAGACCAAATGCTTTTGCATAGGCGGCGCCTATGCTATAGCATACTTGAGCATAGGCGGCGCCTAAGCCTTTGCACACTAGAATCCGAGTCCTTAGGCTATAGTATAGGCGTTGCCTTGTTCGTGGCCTAGTTTTACCTAGGCCTAGCCTTGCTCGATGCCTATTTTGTCATGAGCAATGCTCAATCCATAGCCTTATGCATCTTTATGCTTAACTTACCACCTTTACCATACACTACGTCCAAATCGTCATTTGAAACCAATCTCCTCGTTGAATACCTCTTGCACCTATATTTGCTCAAAACCAATGAAAACGATTAGTGCGATGGGTTGCCTCCCATCTAGCGCCTTAGTTTTGGTCATGGCACGACTCTTATTTTTGGATTTTCATTTATCAAAAGAAAAACACATACTAAAACAAAAAAACGATAAACGATGGGTTGCCTCCCATCTAGCGCCTTATTTATTGCCGTGGCTCGACATAGTTACCTCGAGTACTTAGACTTCGTCGAGATAAGTGATGGACAGATAATTCATCGAGTCAAGAGGACCGATATAAGGTTTAACACGTTGACCATTAACCTTGAAGACAACACCATTATTGTCTTCCAATTCAACTACTCCAGACGAGTAGACTTGGATAACTTTGTATGGACCAGACCACTTAGACTTCAACTTACCTGGGAACAGCTTCAATCTAGAGTTGAAGAGAAGCACCATATCATCCTTTTGAAAGTTTCGTCGAACAATCCGTTGATCATGATACTTCTTCATCCGCTCCTTGTATAGGTCTGACCTTTCATATGCATGAAGACGGAACTCATCTAATTCGTTCAGCTGCTCCAACCTCATATTCATCGCACCATCCCAATTCAAATTCAATTGCTTCAATGCCCACAATGCCTTATGTTCGAGCTCGATCGGTAAGTGACAAGACTTCCCATAAACTAGTTGATAAGGAGACATGCCAATGGGTGTTTTGAATGCAGTCCTATACGCCCATAGTGCATCATCTAGCTTCCGAGACCAATCCTTCCTATTAGCATTGACCGTCTTCGCAAGGATTTACTTGATCTCCCGATTGGAAACCTCTACTTGTCCACTAGTTTGTGGGTGATAAGGCGTGGCTACCTTATGTTGCTTCACACCATACTTGGCAAACACGGATTTGAATAGCTTATTGCAAAAGTGAGATCCTCCATCACATATAATAGTACGTGGTACTCCAAAGCGAGAGAAGATATTCCTCTTTAAGAATGCTACAACACGCTTTCCTTCGTTGTCAGCCAACGCTACAGCTTCAACCCATTTCGAGACGTAATCTACAGAAATTAAGATGTACTTCATTCCAAATAAATTCACGAATGGACCCATGAAATCAATACCCCATACATCAAAGAGTTCTACCTCAAGAATTTTAGACATGGGCATCTCATGGTGTTTCGAAATAGCACCTTGACGCTGGCATTGGTCGCACCTTCTAACATAGTTATAGGCATCTCTAAATATTGAAGGCCAATAGTAACCACTTTGCAATACTTTCCTTGCCGTCCGATTGCCTGCATGATGTCCTCCAACTTGGGAAGTGTGGCATTCTTCCAAAATATTAGGCACCTCTCCATGGGATATACACCGTCGAATAATACCATCCGCACAGCGTCGAAACAAATATGGCTCATCCCAAAGTAGTGTTGTACGTCATGCATAAACTTCCTCCTTTGGTGGTAAGATAAATTGGCAGGTATCACATTACTCACCACGAAATTTGCAAAGTCGGCATACCATTGTAATTTTTCCATTGTTGTCGCTAATATCTCCTCGTCAGGGAATGTATCATCAATCTGAATTTCAGGTTGCGCCACATGCTCATTCTCGAGTCTAGATAGGTGGTCGGCCACTTGCTTCTCGCAACCTCTTCTATCTTTGACCTCGAAATCGAACTCTTGCAGCAGCAATACCCATCGAATTAATCTTGGTTTTGCATCCTTCTTTGTATACCTAAGAGCTGCATGGTCTGTATGAACGATCACCTTAGTACCCAATAGATAGGCACGAAACTTCTCAAACGCATACACAACTGCTAGGAGCTCTTGTTCTGTCATAGTGTAGTTCCTTTGGGCTTCATTTAGGACCTTACTCGCATAGTAGATAGGATGAAATAATTTCTCCTTTCTTTGACCAAGCACAGCTCCAACGGCTACACCACTAGCATCACACATGACTTCGAACGGGAGAGACCAATCTGGTGCTACCATGATAGGGGCTTCAATGAGTTTTCCTTTGAGGCATTCGAATGCCTTTAAGCAATCTTCATTAAAGTCAAACTTCACATCTTTCTCCAAGAGTTTGCACAATGGACTAGCAATTTTGGAGAAGTCTTTGATGAACCGACGATAGAAACCTGCATGGTGAGAAAACTACGAACTCCCTTTACCGAAATTGGAGGCGGTAGCTTCTCAATAACCTCTATTTTTGCTCGATCAACCTCAATCCCTCTTTCGGAGATCTTGTGCCCAAGAACGATACCTTGTTTTACCATGAAGTGGCACTTCTCCCAATTCAGCACTAGGTTGAATTCTACACATCTTTGCAATGCCATGCTCAGGTTTACCAAGCACGCTTCAAAAGACTCACCAACAACTGAAAAATCGTCCATGAATACCTCCAAAGTGTCTTCAACCATATCAGAAAAAATAGACATCATACAACGTTGAAAGGTGGCTGGTGCGTTACATAACCCGAATGGCATATGTTTGAAGGCAAACGTACCATATGGGCATGTAAACGTTGTCTTTTCTTGGTCCTCGGGGGAAATACAAATCTGATTATAGCCTGAATAACTGTCGAAGAAACAAAAACATCCTTTCCCCGCTAATCGATCTAGTATTTGGTCCATGAATGGCATTGGGAAGTGATCTTTGAGTGTCCAAGAATTCAGCTTTCGGTAGTCCATGCATACTCTCCATCCAGTGACGGGTCTGAGTGGAATAAGCTCTTTCTTCGCATTCGTGACCACCGTCATGCCTCCTTTCTTGGGAACACATTGTACTGGGCTTACCTATGTACTATCAGAGATTGGATATACAACTCCTGTTTCTAACCACTTGATAATTTCTTTCTTCACTACTTCTTGCATGGGTGGGTTTAGACGTCTTTGATGCTCAATGGTGGGTGTGCAATTTTCTTCAAGCTGAATTTTATGTGTACAAATCCCAGGTGTAATACCAATAATATCCGCAATGGTCTATCCAATGGCTCTAATATACTTCCGTAGAATAGAAATGAGAGCTGCAACTTGTTGCTCACCCAAATCGGCTGCCACAATGACTGGAAGTGTGTTTCCTCTTCCTAGGAATGCATACTTTAAATGCCTTGGCAGCTCCTTCAATTCTAATGTGGGTGGCTCTTCAATAGATGGCTTAACTGGTAGTGTGGGTCGATTCTTGAGATCAAGATCCAGCTTCTTGGGAGCATAGAGATATGTCCCTAATCCTGATAGAGCACAAATAGCTTCTTCACAATTTTCAGCATCCTCAGTCTCTCCATTCATGAGCACAACCGCCAAAGGGTCATCAATAATTTGCTCTTCTTCAAGTAATTCTTTCTTATCATCAAAGAAAACATCATCCACCGAAAATACACTCAGATCTTTGGGTTGCTTCATTGAATTGCAAACATCAAAGAAAACTACTTCGTCATTTATTCGGAATGAAAGCTCATTATCTCTCAAATCAATGAGCACACTTCCTGTAGCAAGGAAAGGGCGCCCCAAGATTATGGGAACTTCTGAGTCTGCCTCACAATCCAAAATAACCAAGTCTGCCGGAAAGATGAATGAAGAAACCTTTACCAATACATCACATAGAATACCAACAGGTCGTTTTACCGACCTATCTGCCATGACGAGCCTCATGTTGGTTGGAGTAGGATCACCCAACCCCAACTTCTTGTAGATTGATAATGGCATCAAATTGATACTGGCTCCTAAGTCACATAATGCTTTGGCAAAATTCAAAGATCCAACGATGCAAGGAATAGTGAAAGCTCCGGGGTCGGCTTTCTTCTAAACTATTGATCGGGTAGCGATTGCACTGCAATGATGCACATCTTGGTTCAACTCATAACTTGCTTCCATCTTCTTTGTCAAAACATCCTTCATAAATTTTGCATACCCAGGCATTTGTTCGAGTGCCTCCACCAATAGAACATTAATGGTCAGCTGCTTTAACATAGTCATAAATTTGCTGAACTTCGTGTCATCCGCCACCTTCTTTAATCTTTGGGGAAAAGGTGGTGGTTGGTATGGAATTGTTCTCTCCACGGCTTTCTTCTCCTCTTGCTTCCATTTTTCCACTTTTTTAAGTTGTACGTCACTAGGTGTGACGTCCTTGACGTCTTCCGCGGTCTCCTGTCTTATTGCATTTTCATCTAAGTCCGCAGCTTCATCAACCGCTTACTTTCCTTTTGCTGAAGTTTCCAGCACCTTACCACTTCTGGTAGTGATGGCCATGCATGAACCATCATTCCTTGGGTTTTGCACAGTATCGCTAGGTAGAGTGCCGGCCTTTCTTTGATTGAGTGCTGGTGAAAGTTGGCTCAATTGCTGCTCTATTTGCTTGATTGAAGTGGAATGTGAATCAACTAATTGTTTTATGAAGGACAAATCATTAATTACCTCCGTTACTCCCGTGCTCGTTGCTTCCACTCCTTTCAATAATTTAGCCATCATGTCTTCCATTCTTTCAGAATTAGATGTGGTGGTGTCACGTCTACCAGGGGGAATGTACAAACCACTCTTTTCATTCTTGTTCTTCCAACTTCCTTGGTCCTTGTTTCCATATTTATCATAATAGTTCCGACCTTGGTTTCCTTGGGTATTCCCACGGAAACCCCCCTGATTGTTCAAGTAGTTGGCCTCTTCTTCCGAATCAGATTCGTCTCTTCCTTTTGACGCAATAACTTTCACTTTTTTGGTCTTCCCTGATTGTAAATGCTTTGTAAGAAGATCCATTTATGCTTTCATATGCACTATATCTTGATCACGTTCTTCTTCTCTTCTACTTTGGTCTGCAGTCATGCCAATAGATAAAGTGGGGATTGCTACCTCTGAATGCCTGGTATGCCAAGCTCTACTTTGCTTCGTCATACGATCTAGCATATTGCTTGCTTGACCAAAGGTGAGGTCCATAAAATATCCTCCAGCTGCATTATTCACCACTGGTTTAGTGATTGAATTCAAGGCTCTATATAATATCTCCATTAGGTGAACATTAGTCATATGATGGTTTGGGCATCTCGCTAGCTTTGTCTTAAACCTCTCCCATGTTTCATGAAGAGCTTCAGTGGGAAGCTGATGAAAGTTACTGATTTCATCTCACAATTGTGCTCTTTTAGATGGTGGAAAGAATCTTTCTAGGAAAGCGTCTCTCAATTGCCTCCAATTTGTAATAGAATTAGGAGTCAGGCCATTTAACCATAGAGTTGCCTCCCCAGACAGAGACAATGGGAATAGACATAATCTAATTGCATTCTGACCAACACTAGGATTGTCAAACGACTTGCATGTAGAAATAAATTTGATGAGATGCATATTCGGATCATCGCCTGCTAGTCCACCAAATAATCCCTTGAGTTGCAATAACTGAATCATGGTGCTTGTGATGTTGAACTTGGCTCCGGGCGCTAATGGTGGAGGAATAATGGCTCCTGTGGCTCCGGCACCATCAAGATCATCATCATCGTCGTCAAAAGCTGGTTGCATTGGTTGGCGATCATACCTAAACCGAGCTTGACGACTTCTTCTGTTGGCAGGTGTTATGATTTCAGCATCACGCCTTGGGTTTAGTAACTCGTCATCACCTAAATCCTCATCGTCAGGATTTGTTGCTCGCCCAGGGTTATCAATGTTTTGTTGTTGAACTTGGGCGGCAGCAAGAGCAACTAATCTCGCTTGCTCCGGTTGAGCAGCCATTCTTTCAATTTCCGTTTGTGCCTCTATTCTGCCAATACGTTGTGGTTCAGGATTGATAGGTAATAACGGTTGACCAGAACTTTGAGTATGGGGCATGCACTAAATAAAAACCTTCAGTAAACAAAAACAAAAACTAAAAGTAAAAGTACGATAATCTTTGACCAAAGGGTCTAGTAATTATCACAAACTTAATTGACACTCATATTCCCCGGCAACGACGCCAATTTTTGATAACGCTCAATCTACAGCTCTCGTAGGAGTGTAAAGCGGTTGTTAGAAAATATATAACCTAACCTGGGTTGGGTATCGATCCCACAGGGAATAGCTTGGCCAACAAGTAGGCAACGATTACTAGACTTTTAGTGCAAGTCTCGTAAGTAGGGGGGATTGTAATGTGTAACCACAATATTAACGTAAAAGCTGAAAATAGCAAAATAAAAAGAAAGAATGTTTAGTAGGTTGTAAAACAATGAGAATTGAGGAGTTGGGGTTATGTCCACCTTCTAAGTTATACGTCTCAATTGGCTATGAGTGTGTAGAATTCAGACATGTATGTGCTTATAGAGAATTGTATTCGATGGTAAATCCAGGTGTCTTTCGACCTATTCGAGGATTATTTCACTTTAACTCTTTCGAGCTTAAAGCGTGTCTAACGGTACGAATTCTCCAAGAGGTTAATCCAGCTACGGTACTAACTGTTTAATAGGGGATGGGACCCTACTACCTTGACACTATCTCTTTTCCAAACAAATAACCTTTCTTTCGAACAAGTTAAATATTATACTGGCGTATTCTTGTGTTTGCAACCACAAAGAATTTAGATTAAGATGAAGAGAATAATGATATAAACAGCATACGTGTCACGAACTCACAAACTCATAGTAATAGATAGTACCTCATTCGGCTTCCATAACCCCAACAGAGAAGTTTAGTTACCCATGAATGCGAAGGAGATCACGATTGACATTGTTATTATACCACAATAATGATTAATTTCGTGTAGCACAAGAGTGGTAGGCGTTTAGGCGTGAATTCCTAGGCAAAGTAACGATTCTCTTATTGCGGAAATTAAGAATAGATGAATAGAAGAAAAATAGAATTAATGGAAAGATTAGACTGTTGGAAGAGTAGAAAGATTAATAGTTGAAGAATGAATATGGATTGTTAAAAATCTCTTGCATGATAGGGTATTTATAATACCCATATCCTAATCCTACTAAGCTAATGAAATACTTAACCAAATCCTACTAAGCTAATGAAATACTTAACCAAATTGTACTAGGTTAATGTAACACTATCCAAATCCAAATAGACTAATGAAATACTTAACCCAATTGTACTAGGTTAATGTATTATTATCCTAATCCAAATAAGTTACTGGTTGTCCCCAAAGTCTTCAGAAATATTGTTTTAGCCCGAGACAGATTTTCCATGCATCACTTTTGGTCCTTAGGCGTCCAAGCTTCCTTTTCTCCTTTCGTGAAGCTTTCTTTGGCATCAAGTTATCCATAAAATGCTGAATTATACATCATTTATACCTGAAACTTTGATAATCATGTTTGTTAGCTCACTTACATGAAAAAGGACTAAAAGTGCATGAAATATATAATTAGTTCTCAAAACTAGGCTAAAATATGGGCAAAATATATTGATATAGGCACGTAATATCACCTATCATCAATCCTCATTTGATTAGGATGGATTTTTGAGGATTAGGGGCCGAGTTTGTATGCTGAGAGTGGGTGATTGGATTAGGTTGATCTTGGAGTAGGCCCATTGTTCCAGTTATTCCATCCATCTAGGTGTGACTGAGATGTATCGTGACTTGAGACAATACTATGGGTGGGGTGGTATGAGGTGAGATGTATCAAATTTTGTGGTTTGTTTCCTATGTTGTCGGTAGTTGAATGCCGAGCATATGAGACCTGGTGGTTTATTTCAGAGGTTACTCATTCTTGAGTGAAAGTGGGAACATATCACTATGGACTTCTTGAATGGGTGGCTTTGTATTTCTCATAGTTCTGACTCTGTGTTGGTCATTTGGATTAACCAAGTCATCTTATTTTATTCTAGTTCAGGTCTCATTTAGTGCTGAGAGATTGGATTGTACCTACATTATGGGATTATGAGACGTCATGGTGTGCTAGTGTCCATTATTTTAGATTGAGGTTCTATTTTCACATCTTACTTTTGGAAGACTTTTCAGGATTAGTTAGGTACTCGAGTTGATCTTAGCACGACGTTTTACCCTCAGACATATGGTCAGTTAGAGCAGACTATTCATGTTTTGAAGGATATGCTCCACGTGTGTGTGATAGATTTTGGTGGCCAGTGGGAGCATCATTTGGCTTTAGAAGAGATTGCATATAATAATAGCTACCATTCCAGTATTGATATGAATCCTTTGAGGCATTTTATGGTCGGTATTGTTGCTCGCTAGTGGGTTGGTTTGATTTTTCTGAGGTTAGGTCTCAAGGTACGAAATTGCTTCATGAATCTTTGGACAGAGTCTAGATCACTGAGGATAGACTTAGACTAGCTCTGAATAGGTAAAATGTTATGTTGACCGTAGATTTCGTGCCTTGAGATTTAGTGTTGGCGTTCATGTTTTTCTTCTAGTTTCATCTATAAAGGGCGTGATGATGTTTGGGAAGAGGGGAAAGCTTAGCCCCTGGTATATTGGTCTATATGAGTTCTCTTTTCCCCCTGATCTATCTGTTGTTTATCCAGTTTTTCATGTTTTTATGCTTCGCCGTCACATTTCGGATGATTCTCATATTTATCATTGGGAGTCAGTTCAGTTAGATGAGCGCATGTCTTTGGTTGAGGAGCTGGTCTCCATATTGGCTAGGGATGTTAGGTGGTTGCGCTCCAGAGTCATCCCTGTGCTTAAAGTTCAGTTGCGACATCGACCTATAGATGAGTTGACTTGGGAGGTCGAGTCTATTATATGTAGTTCTTATCCCCAACTCTTCGTTGATTTAGGTATTTCTTTTGTCTTTAGTTGAAGGACGAACTAGACTTTTAGTGGTTGATGATGTAATGACCAACTTTTTTTATGAAATATGTGAAATGTGTGTTTTTGTATGATTTGACTAATTTACCCCTCCCCGTAGTTGCATTATTAGATTTCTGAGGCGTGGGTGTGATTGGCATAATTCTCGATGCATTTTGATACCATTAATGTGATATTATTATTTTTAAGGCTTTGAGAGACTTATTTTAGGCTTATGTGAATACCTTTTGATCCGTACGACAGATGATTAAAAGGACTGTTCCAGCAGCTTTGAAATATCGATTTTAGACTAGGTAGACATTTGTTTCATGTTTGGATGCACCCGACCTCATTTCGACTTGTCGGTCGAAAAGTGGAATAATTGGAAATATGGATGCAGGACTCATATTTGGCCAAAATAACCCGAACAGAAAATCAGACTGTCCCAATAGCTCTGGAATATCAATTTTAGGTTGGTTAAATGTTTGGTGTGATTTTATGGCTTTTAAATCTCATTTTGATCCTCGGTTTGAAAAATTATAATTTTGGATTTCGGGGGTCAACTCTATGAAAATGACATTTTTTAAAAAAAATTAACTTCGCCAACATGTATGAAACATTGAATTTTGTGTGAGTACATAGTTCGTCTCTATATATCGGACTCCTGACGAATTTCAATCATCCCATCAAAGTCCTAGTTGCACTTAGAAAAATAGTTTTTTTCAATAGTTGGTGGAGACAAATCTGCATTATTATAGCAACTTTGGGGCCTATTTCGCTTATTTTTTATCTTGAGAGTTAAACCATAAAATAGTGTGAGAGTTTAAAAGTGAAGCTTGTGGGATCTTGGGAAGCTAGATTAACACCTATTTCTTGATTCTATTATAGATATAAAGTAAAAATTCACTACATTTCTTAGTAATTTTTTGATTAATTTCTCAAAACCCCCAAAATTGTAGGCTTGATTTTAAACACCAGTTTCACTCCTTTTCACTTGAATAATATTTTTATCTTATAATTACTAGTTTTTCATCAATTTAACCTTCAAAACAACAATGATTCTTCATTCTAACTCGGATTTCAAAGATTTTACCCGGTAAAACTTAAAAATAATTTTTCTTTGATATGAACCTCTTTTTTAACTTGATTATAATTGGATTTTTAGATGTAGATCCTAAAAATATGAGGAACACGTTTTTGAAGTAAAGTTATGACTTTTCCCTTCTTTTTAAAAAAATCATTTCGTGGGTCTGTTTTGACCCCGAACCTAAAGTAGTTAATATGAGTGTCGTTGATTTTGTTTTGATGCGTAGGTTCAATATTTGAATTTTTTTAGTGAATTTTATCATCGTTCATGGAAACTAAGGTCATGGATTCGAAGTGTAGTTGTCACAACCCGAACCAGGGCTAGGCCATGACGAGCATTTCGAACCATGGAGGTCCGAAACACCCCTATCTGTCTGGTAATAACGCACCTAATTCATATGATCAAAGTAATGTGGAAAAACACAATAATTCGGAAACATGGTCATTAATATGAAAAGAAACAATAACGGGGAGATAATGTTCCCTCAATATCAATTAACCTCTAAACAACTGTCTGCAAAAATCTCTAACAAATGACTGAGTCAAGTAACCGTATATAAACTAGAACAAGGCCCTCAGTAGACCCCAAAACTAAATATAAGAAAAGAAAGGACTGCAGGACATAAGACCTTCTGAAACATAGAAGGCTTACCACTTGTCTCTGCAATTCTGTCTGAATGATCTACTGATTCTCTTGACCCCTAGACTGGGCCTCTGAACCTGAGAGGTTGGATAGGGGAGGGGGTTAGCACAAAAGTACTAGCACACAGAGATATCAAAACAAAACATAATATTTTTATAATATATAGTTGAGATCCATTATAAAGCAATTTCGTATCAAATCATTTGAAAACACATGGGTATAATGTAATAGTTTCTCAACAATAATGAAATGCAACTGAGCTAGGTGGAATACCCTACATAATTTACACCAATTGTCTAATCTTGATGGCGGGAGAGACACACAAGATCACATAGCATGGTGTCTCAACCCAATGGTAGTGCCCAAGATCACTTAGACCGGGCTCCTACCTATAGTCCCAATTTGGGAATGATATGAAGTCAAGTACACAAGATAACTTATCCTGGTACCAATATTCCATGTCGGCAAACACATTTTCCAGCGATGAGCCCTTACATGTCAAACGCCTTCTTCGGGCATCCACCTTTCTCATGTAAAATCAATGCATTCAAATTTCATCTTATTCAATCACATATCATGTTCTGTAGGGTATCTTCATACCCGACTTTCAAGTCCTCAATATCATTTCCACATATGCTTAACCATGTAAAAACCAAGGTGCTTCATCATTTACATGTGGTGAACAATATTTATTTCAAATTCATGCTCTCTTTTGTTGATCACAATATAATATAGGGTATCAAGACATTATCATGGGGATTTGAAAGTAATTTATCATTCATATTTATCAAACTTCCATGGAAAATCTCAAATCGTATATGCATTGTTTCAACCATTAAAGTATATAGGCAAACATTCCCATGACATAAAGAAAGATGACTTAGAAATCATATTAAAAGCAAGTTATTAGCATTTGATTGAAAACTCCCATTTAAAAGCATGCAATGTTCATAAAAACTACACCCATGAGATTTTAGGATAACCCCACATACCTCTATTTCCAAGGATAATAGATGTTTCTTGAAGCTTGCGGATTGTTGATTCCAAATATGTAATTATCTTTGAAAACCTACGGTCAAATCTTGAACTATTTGGGTTTTTATTTTGAAACCCTAAGGAGAATCTTTGAGCACTTTTGATGAATGAATATGTATTTTGGGGTCCTTGGAACTAAATTTCGTATTTTAGGGCTAAGGGTGGAAAAGGACCACTTTGTCCCCAACACGGAGTGTTTAAGTCACTAGAATTCTTTACATAGGCGCCGCCCATCCCATTACCTATGTTCACATAGGCGCCGCCAAGGCTATCACCAATATTTACATAGGCACCACCTAGGCTATCACCTATGTTTACATAGGCGCCGCCTAGGCTATTGCCTATGCTTTTCAGTAGCCATGGGCGATTGGTTAGGCGATGCTTATCACTTTAAAAGGCCATAACTTCTTGCTCGGGTGTCAGATTTTAGCCAAATTGGTATCGTTGGAAAGATAAATCGAATACCTATCATTTGAAACATAGTAGGATTCCTAATTAGACATATACATAAAGTTATGGTCACTGGAAGCTAACACACTTTACAACATCCACTAAAACTTAGTCGATCGAAATAATTTCAACTCGTCCTTGAGTTGAAGGACCTCTATGGTCTAATTTCAAGATTGAGTGGATTCAAATTCCACACAATAATTAACATGCCGTATTGGCATAGGATTTTATGGCTTTGGTATTAACAACGCATCAAAATCATGGTCTATATTGTAGCCCGAATTGCGGGGCGTTACAGCAGTGGACCAATTTCAGCATTCAAGGTAGGTTATGACTTAAATCTTTCAGTCTAAGCTAGTTAGTAAATAATGGAACAAAATACATGTTAAGGGTGGGAACTAATCATAAAAAATTGCTATTTATGTGTTGTTCCCGTGTGGGGCCTATATTTGATGTAATTGTTGACATTGAGATATTGTGTGATATGTATGAGCATGTACGGTCCTATATGATTTTGATATCCTTTAATGCATGTGCATAATTGTATCGTGTTTTTTCAAATTCCTATATGAAAATATAATATGTGAAATTTCATTGATGAACGAAAATAGTAAGTGAATATTAGCTCACATGGTTATGAAAATATATCGTTGTGGTTGGTTGTGGAAATATATCATGTGGTTGGTTGTTGAAATACTCTTTATGATTGGTTGTGAGAATTACATTATCATATCATACTCATTCATGGAACAAATGGTACCACTGTGGCAATACCTTTTTATGACAAAAAATGTGACATCTTATAAAATCCCTTCTCGAGGGATGTGCCGGGAAGAAGATATGGATATGGATATTGTTAGGGTTTTTTATTCGATTTTCTAACTAAATTTAAGTTTTTTTTTATTAGAAGGAAAATAAAACTAATACCATAATTACTTTTACTTTTCCTGAAAGGAAAATATAAAACTTTTTCATATTTGGCAAACCACTTTCTTAGAGGAAAGGTTTTGAAACTGTATAAATAGAAGACCCCTCTTCTCATACCAAACACAGTAGCATCCACAATGTAGCCATTTAGGAGTCTTGTTTAGGGGGAGATTCAATAGTTTTATGATTCTTTTAATATTATTTTTCATTTGTAGGCCAGTTGGCCAAATTATATCAATAATATAGTGTTTTTAGTTTAGTTTTGTGTCATCTAAATTATCACGATATTAGTTTGCAAACTATTACCTTCCGCACGATGACCTCTCGATTTTCAATCCAACAAGTGGTATTAAAGCCTATGGTTCAATGGTCCGATGGTTTAGATTGAGCACATGTTGGGATTAAAGTTGCAACCAATTTGATGATGGTGAAGATATTTTGTCAAAATAAAACTACATATGGAGAAAATTTTCAAACAAATTTTCAACAATCCGGTTGCTAATCCATCTTAGTCAATTTTCAATTAATGTTTATGGGCTCTAATTTGTAACCTCTACTTACTTTTAATGCTTGGTCTCCTTACAACTCATGCATACAATTTTAATATATGAGCTTCACTGTTAACCTGTGCTCATTTTTAATGTATAAGGCTTCACTTTTAACCCGGTTCACTTATAATACACAACTTCAATAATGTTAACTTATACTTTTATTTTTGATGAATAGGGCTCCAATTTTTAACTCATGTCAACTTTTAATAATGGTAAGCAACAGTGATATATGAAGATCGTTTGAATAAGGAATATCAAGATTATATTGCCAGAAAATTAAGCCAAAAAGGGGAGATCTTTTAGGATTTTTGCCTTGATTTTCTTACCAAATTTAAGTTTTACTTTTCTTAGAAGGAAAATAAAAGTAATACCATAATTACTTTTAATTTTTCTAAAAGAAAGATACAAAAATTTTCCATTTTTGGAAAACATCTTTCTTGGAGGAAAGGATTTGAAACTCTATAAATAGAAAACCCTTCTTCTCATGCCATAACATAGTAGCATCCATAATTTAGTCATTTACGAGTCTTGTTTAGGGGGTGATTTTCTGTAACACCCCGAAAATAGGTCCTGATATGTCACACGGTGCTCAAGACTAAGAGTAGCCTTAAGATAACCCTGTCTACCTTCTACTAAGTCTAAATCTCAAAATATAGGAAATATAAAGATATAATCAAAGCAGAAATGCAGAATTCTATCTGAGCTAAACTGAGATTATCTTAATCATAATATCTAAAATAATAGACTGAAGAGTCAGAACTATGAATACTGGAAATCTGAATCATATCTAGAAGTCTGACCAACCTCTACTACTAATGCTAAAGATACACTGGGACAAACCTCCATCTGACTCGAACTGTCTGAAAATACTGAACCATCAATAATAATAAGATGAAAAACTAAAAGATTAAGTCCTTGAACTATGAGGACTCACCAATTGTCGGGATGTAGATGGAGATGCTTGAAATCACTCACACTGTAGAAA